>CM018048.1:2216439-2461439 GCA_008638375.1 Nyssa sinensis | reverse complement strand
CCATTATCTTTGAATTGAGATATATTGGAACTGAATTTGATACCGTTATCTTATACTATAATTAAGATAACATATGATATATGATCATTGACATTTCAGTATTGAATTACATAGTAGTTTTGAAACCCCTGGTATGTTATGGAATGCTCACAAGCTGGGATACTCATGAGCTCTTGAGCTCATAGGATATTTTTATCCTATTTCAGGTGACGATATCGGACAAGAAATAGCAGGTTCAGTCAGACTAGTTGGAAGCTTGTAAAACTATGGACCCTTTTTGTAATAGGATTTTGCTAGTCATGATGTAGTTGCTTTTGGAAACTTTGGACTGTATATCGAATATGACATCAGTAGGTTTTGAAAAAATTACATCATGTACTTTTGTAATTACTATGAAATGTATAAATAGATGAATGATGTTGACTTGTGTATTGATTAGCTCTTCCGCAATAGAAAAGAAAAATTTATTCCACTGCGTTTGATTAAAGGGAATTATGATCATTGGCAGAAAGGCTTCGGTGGCCGATCACGGACCCTCGATCCGCATGGACCGGGTTTGGGGTCGTGACGCGCCATGAGCACGACATTGCATGGGTCATACTAGGTCCAAGGATTCTTTAATGGGCAATACACAAATGGTGATACAGGCCAACACGATACAGTGGCATGCAAGAGCCTATCCGAATTGTGCCGACTCGGCCCATTTGACAGCTTTATAAACAACAAGTCCAATTAAAAAAAAAAAAAAAAAAAAGACCCCTAAAGAAACTTTATGCTATAAAAAAAATCTCAAAAGTCGATATAAAGTCTTATTAAAGGGTCAAATTAAAATAAGGGTGAAGTATAATAGATTTGGACTTTGGGGCAAAAATTATAAATTTGAAAGGTATATTTAAAGAAAATTTTAAAAACATCTCAATAAAAGTTTTAAATTTAAAAACTGTCCATAAAAAGTACCAAAAATATTATCTAATCCAAGCCCAAACACCCATAAAATCATTCAATTATCTAGTACCAAAAGCACCATTTCATCAAAAATTTCGTGCAATTTGAAGCAGTCACAAAAAATGCTTTACAAAACTTTAAATTCAATTGAAATTTATAAATTCATTTTTAATAAAATTATATATTTGGGTTCTAAATATCGAGATCTATCAGGTAAGATCTATATTGAATATGAAAATTTGAAAGAAAAAAAAAAAACCCCTCCAAAATTATAAAATTTTGTATTAGCAAAAGTGTAAAATTTTACACTTTTTCAATAAAAAAACTTTATCTCAAAGAAAATGTGAATTTCCTAAAACTATAAAATTTTACAATTTTATTAAAATTGAAAAAGTTCTCAATTGTTATTAGTTTTATAGAGCTTTTGAACACATGTTGGACACTCAAACTTCACTTTCAAGGTTGTAAAAATTTGTCAAAAAAAATTATATTTAAAGAATTAGTAATTAAAAACTTCACTAATTGTAAAAAGTATATAATTTTACCGTTGAATCAAATTGGTTTATTTATTTATTTGTTTGTTTTTTTGCAATCAAATTTTGAAAACAATTGAGTCAATAGAAAGTCATACAATGATACAGTTGGGCAAAGGCCAATGGTAAATGGAAAATAAAGCTAATGTTTTCCCTATTGTAACTCTTCTTCCTTATTGTTTATACCCATTAACTAGACACATAAGATAGCCAATCAGATGTTGTGCCTGTGTTCCCCCAACCCTACCCAAAAAAAGAGCACAAAAAGAGTAGAGAATTTGTCATTGCATAGTTCCTCTCCTTTCCCTTTTCTGTGTGTGTGTGTGTTTTCCTCTGTGATTTGATTTTTCTAACCAATCAAATACGATGGAGTGAAGCTTCTTTCGCATGGACAAGGAGGTGATTGCATGGAATGTTGACTGAGAAGGTTCCGCAGTGGTGGAGTGGTGTTGGTTTTGGGGACAACTGCCGCTGGAGTACAATAATGGTGTGGTGATTGAGAAGCTCCTAATAGTTGCTGGCCATGGTGGTGGGTTTAGAAGGGGGTGGTGGGTTCGGAAGGGGGCGATGGTGGTGGGGGGATCAAGTTAGGTTCGGGTTTTTGTAAAAGAAGATGAGGAGGTGGCAGCTATTGCAGTTGCGAACTTGTAGGCCAAGATAGTGGTGGTGCCGATGGGTGAGAGGATTGTGGTGGCTGTGGGGGAGGGGATAGTAACAGTAGTAGATTGAAGGGATGATGGTGGTAGTTGCAGTAGAGAGGGGTGCGTGGATTTGAAAAATGTGAATGTAGATTGGGTAAAAGTTATCATCATGCATAGGAGTATTTTTACCATTTTAAAGAGAAAAAAACAAATCATCAAAATGGACTTGAAGTCCAAATATAAGATAATCAATTCTATTTTAGCCCAAAAGTAAAAAATGTTTAAAATTTATAATAATTTAATACCTTTTAGAGGGAGTTAAGCCTAATTAATTCATGAAAAAATTGAGAGGAAGTGGGTCAATTACCCCTAAACCCTACTTGATCACGTTCCTCTCATTAGTTCAAGTGCAGTGCTTTCCGGCTCTTCTGCGGATGGGTGAAGTGTCTATTGACTAATGATGCAAACTATGACCTGCCAATGACTTCAAAAAGGATTATTTATTCTCAGGCAATATATATATATATATATAAGATCATGCGGTTCACACAAAATCAAGGGCGGTAGAAACCCACAATTTAGCCTTTGATTTGTTGGAGTAATAAACTTATAAAATAACAATAAATATCTTTACCTGTAAAGAGAGAATTGACAAGCTTCAAGCACTAAACTTCAAAAGAAAAATCAAATAACGAAAATTAAAGTGTCGGATAAAAGAGCTAAGAAAGACATCCATTCTCAAGGACAGGATGAGTTCTTGTAACTGTTGCAGAAGGCATTTTAACTCTACCAATCCAAATTGTTTCAAGAACCACACCTTTGTCAGCCTGTCTTTCCATTTCATGAATTTTCTTCGCCTTCAAAAGCTTAACAAGTACAGCCCCTGCAACACTCACCAAAATCAGCCCCACAAATCCAAGCACAAAACCAATCACCCACAAATCCCACACCCTCCTCTGCTTCCTCTCCAGTGGAGCAACGATTGCGAAATGACCCTTAATTCTACTGTAACAAGCATTCGGTGAGCTAGTGTCACTCAGATTAACTGTCCCATTAGCACTAAATGTAGCGCATCTCGCGCCTTTCGGGAGTGAAAAATTGGGGAAATGAATTGATATACCCTTGTCTAATGTGTCGATATCGAGCTGAGTGACACTTCTGGAGCTCAAGTTTGAGGCATCATAGAACATGAAACCAATAACACAAGTTGTGAGTGAATAACCTGGCACATTGTAGTAGTAAGACGACCAGTTGCCCAAATCTTGATAGACTATAACAAGTCTCCTCACGTGAGGCACTGGCAGAGATCTTGATGGGATGCGAAAATAGCTAAAATTGGCACCTCTGTTCCACAAAGTCATGCTTCGAAGCCTTACCACTGAAACCTCTATGCCTGATAGATTGGCAGGGAGTGTAGCTCTGTGTAGAGCACCAGTGCGAGGTCGGTTCTGAACCAGTGCTTTGAAAGCAAGATCCTGCAGAAGAACATCTAAACATCGACCAGAAAAACTATTATAGCCGTGTACTAATGAACTTAAAAATAAGGAGAGAATCAACCAGATAGGATGCCAGCTCCTGTTCTTGTTGGATCCCATCAAAGCCAATCTAAAGATCTGTTGATCAGAGCATGATCAGTCTCTTATATCCATTGAATCTGAGAACTAGAAGATTTAAAAGCGATAATTTTTAGTTCAATTTACGTTTCAAAAGGCAAGTCTAAAAACTAAACACCTCATAGATAGACATAATTATCGAGAAATGGATTTCTTTTTTGTCCTCTAGGATCACAGCTGATCTGCTAAAAAACAAGAGTAGCTAGAATCAGTGACCCGCAAGAAGATTGAAAATTTATTCCATGTGACCGTCACAAGGTGTGATAGCCTCTATGTCTTCAGTATTTTGTAGAGTTTACGTGAAACCAACTATATTGCTAAAATCATTTAGTCTGTCACATCACATGCATGTGATGGGTTCATATAATAACTTCTCATCAAGAGATCATTGAAGCAAGCTGGAAATATGGGACTATGGAAGACTACACATTTCTTTGATTGAGTAAAATTTTCTCTTCTACAAAGTCATGCTGAAAAATGGGTCCCGCTAAAAGAAGGAAAAAAAGGAGCTAATTAATCATAAGTTACCACACAGGGTAAAGCAATCATACTATTGGCAATTGATGAAGAAGAATTGAGGAGATGTTTGTCCATAGAATGCGGAGATTAATGACGGCCACTGATTGCTCTTCACGCAGACAATTTAGCAGTGAATGGTGGAAGAGGCCAGGATGGAAATTATTCTCCATTTTCTACTGCCAATTCACGTAGATTATTACTTGCAGATCAGCAGCATTTATTCTTCTCCAATACCAAACTTTTCCAAAGTAATGTAGGTTCAAACTTGGTCACAAATTGATCAACTAACCCCATTTACTTTGATTGCTTAGGTTCTCTTTGATAAGAGCCTCTGCTCGAATCTGAAGGATTACATCCCCTGCTACAGTTATGGTGTTTCAGCCCAAGAAAACTGCCAAAGAGCTAACATCCCATCGAGAAGGCCTTAAGAATCCCAGAATGCCGGTCAGTAAGGGTTCTGCACTAAACTGCAGGGATGGCTTTATACCAACTTAGTCTACTGCAGAAGGAACCACCTAGATTCTCTGTGGATGGAAAACTGGTTAATCGGGTACAAGAAACAAGTGAAAACTCAATAAGAAAGGTGCATATACATCGACAGAAGCTTGATACAGAGAGTTTCTCAAGTTGCTTATCCCATGTTTATCCCAACTAATCTCCGCTATAACCCATTACCCTCCTAGAGCAAACCCGTCAATATGTACAGAAACAACCATTCAATCATCCTGCTTCCAAAACATATATACTTACACCTGCCTGACATCTAAAAAGTCGATAGGAATTGTTAACAAAAATAAATACACGGAAGCTCCAAAAGGACTATTAGTCTTCAAAAATACTCATTGCCTGATAGTGAGCTCAGCCTTGAGATGGAGGATGCCATTGATAAAATAAATGCTGTCCTCGGCCATGAATTCTTCCCAACGTATAGCAAACAGGTTCCTATACCCAACAGCTTTGCCTCCAGTGAATGTGTAGTTTCCTTTATACTTGCTCACATAGTCCTCAGTTGGCTTTGACCTTGCTGCGAACTCGTAGTCAACTGCAAAACTCACTGATCCCTTTTCTTGCATTCCCAGAAACAGCCCAAAGCAATGGAACAAGCTTTGTTGGTCCATGTTGCAGTGGGCCGACAGGAAAAACCCCTGCCCGCCAAGATGGAAAGCCTGTGAGTAAACCCGAGCAGCTGGAAACAGATGTGCACACTCTTCCCGCTTCAGGTCCAGGTACACAATACACTGTTGGTGAGGCAGTTCAAATTCCACCACCTTAACTGGACGGTACTTGTATGCCCGCTCTACAAAGCGACGATAGGAGGCATTGGCCTCCTCTGCTGCGAGGGATCGCTGCCGGTATGGTGCATCAGCCTTGAAAAAGAGAGCCTCAAGGACAACCTTGGATGCAAGTTCAGGATCGAAGTCATTGCATGTTAGAACTTTCTTCAGCTTTCGGCAGGTCATGTATGGGAAGCGTATAAGGCGACCAAGACGAGTGCCTAGGACTTCTCGCCGTTCCTCCGGCTTTGGGTAATGTGTTCGGGCCCACTTCAGTACAAAATCATAAACAGCATCCTCTGAAGCTATCTGAAGATCATCACTAGATAGCACTGCCTCAATTCCAGCCAAAGGCAGGTTCAGCACCTCTTCTTGGAACCTGGAAAGGAATGCAGCAAATCATATTTGTAACTCAAATTACTGAAAGCTGAAAATAAGTACCATCAAGCCATAAATTTAAATTTCCATGCTCATTTCGATAACAAATGGAGCAGCAAAAAAATAAAAACTATTATTCAACAAATGTTTACATGGGGGAAGAGCTCAGAAGAACTGTGCCATTCGAACGAACATAATGAATAGCAAAGAAAAGCATGAAATGAAAAGAAAAAAAAAAAAAAAGAAGAAACAAAAATGAAGCTTAATGCACTTTCCCTCACTTTGGTTCTTGGAGAGATTGAATGAAAGAAAATTTCTTAGGTTGGATAAGAAAGGAAGTTATTTCTAGCAATACTCCTCTTCACAGTTACTTTTGAAAACCAAACGGAGACTTTTAACTTCAATTTAACCATAAAAAAATTGAATAGAGCTATTTGAAGAAGAGGAGCTCACTTAGTTATGTCCTTGTAACGTGCAGCAAGAAACTGCTTTGCCGCGTCTGTCAGTGGCTGAACTGCTTCAGCCATTAAAACACTAGAAGGAAGATCCAAATAGAGCAAAGCAGACTCACAAGTCATCGGCAAGTTTCGCAATAACTGGCTGCAGTATCTCATGCATGAAGCAACTTCAAATTTGTCAGCAGCCATCAGCACATCCAGCAAAGCAGAAGGCATGGTTGCTGATAAAGTATTACTATACATAAAGTTCAGGAGGTCCATGAGGGCAGCTTCTTCTGCTCCACCACAATTATTTGGAACAAAAAAAAAAAAAAAAAGGTTGTAAAATCATGCCGTCCACTCAAAGTTCTCTTAAGAGGACAAACATACAAGGGAGAGGGAGAGAGAGAGGGAGAGGGAGAGAGTAAAACTAGGAATGGGTTCCAATTGTACACTGAAATCCTTGACTAAAGGAGGACAAGTTTTCAGTATTTTTATATTAAATGAACCAGCTATTTGCATTAAGACCAATAACATGTTTCTATATTTACCAGAGGCATGGATTCGTATAGTTACATGTCGCTGCTCTGACTCTCTCATCCCATTAGAGAACAGCTACACGAAGAGGGCAAATATCAAGTCATTTAGGAAGCCATTAAACCAAGTTTGAAAAGCAGCACAAACAAGATTAGAAGAATCCTGACCTTGTAAAAGAAAGGACTCTTTGCGGCCAAAATGGGAGAACTAATGTGTATAGTCTTGACTCTGATAACCGTTGAACATTCCATACTCCAGGATGAATCATTGTTCTGAGCAGCTTCATCACCTACAAAAGTATTTAACGAATCTTTAAATATGTACCACACAACCAGCTAACATCATGAAAATGGAACAACAAACCGTCACTGACAGATGTAACCTATAATTTACAAAGAATTGACCTCAAAATTCTAAAGAGGGGAAGATCATGCCTGAAGAGTTATTGTGACAAACTACACAATTTAATTGATTGATAGCAAAGTTTTGTTAAAATAGGGAATGAAGTATATTATTTTTATTTTTATTGATGATCATTGTTATCATCACCCGTATTATTATAATTCAAAGTTCAAACATGGAAGTAAAATGCGTACCAAGTTGATTCATAGTCGATCCAATACCTGAGGGTGATTCCTCTATCATTGCCACAGCTTCCTCATCTTGATTTTCATAGGCAATACCATCCTCTGCATCCGGCATGTTACAGTTCAAAATCTGTTCCTCACGTTGCATAAGCAAATCTACAGCTAAAGGTAAAAGAGCAATTATAGATTAAGTAGAAGAAAAAAAATTGACATGGTAGTGAAAACTTTATGCAATACATCAGTGTTTAAAACTTAGGAAAGACTAGCATGTATGCATGCATGCAATCAAAATATTCAAAAACATGATTTTTTTTAATGCATAGATTAGCTCAAAAAAGACAAAAAAAATATAGGCATTAATTTAGATGGAACTTCAAAAATAATGAATTAAGTGTATTGGGGGCATATTTTAGAAGGTGTAACAACTAAGAAAACTTTTTTCTTCCATCACTTGGGAAGGCATTGCCTAAAAGAATAAGTATCGAAATTTATAAAATCTAATTAAGAAGACTTAATGGAAAGGTGTAGAGAAAAGAAAAAAGATTTTTATGGTTCTTATAAATTTGGAGAAAGTTTATCATAAATTAATAAATTCATGCAATTTAATATATGGGTTTTAAAAAATGACTTACAAAACTGATATATCAAACCGATAAAAGAACATGTATGATGAAACTGGGACTATATTAAGAACCACTATTGAAGAAACAAGTGAATTTCCAATCATCGTTAGGCTTACGTCAGGAGTCAATGTTTGATGTAGAACAGATTGCAAAAAAATTCCTAAGTGCAGCAGAATTCCTAGCACAGGATTGCGTGCAACGTCAACGTGGTCAGAATTGCGTGAAATTCAGTGGATGGCTTGGAATCGATGTGCTGATTAATACTCATTGCTTTGCAATAACCTATGCCATTTTTTATGCAAATTCCTTCGTTTTGGACTTCAGAAGCCCGTTTTCGTATTTTTGGTTATTTATGGTAATAATGCGCGACTTAATTATGGGTGGCTACAGTTGACGTTTGGAGTTGTCCTTTTGGCAGACTACTGTTTAAGTTTAGGGTTTTTGATTTATGTTTTTAATTAGAATATTTCTATTTTTGAAATATTTCGTATTCTTCCTTATTTTAATTATTGTTTTCCTAGTCCTAGTCGTGCAAGTTCCTTCGTTTTGGACTTCAGAAGCCCGTTTTCGTATTTTTTTGTTATTGATGGTAATAATGCGCGACTTAATTATAGGTGGCTACAATTGACGTTTGGAGTTGTCCTTTTGGCAGACTACTGTTTAAGTTTAGGGTTTTTGATTTATGTTTTTAATTAGAATATTTCTATTTTTGAAATTTTTCGTATTCTTCCTTATTTTAATTATTGTTTTCCTAGTCCTAGTCGAATTAGGGTTTGTTGCCTATATAAAGGTTGTTCTTTTCATTGTAAGGTTAACTTTTGATTCAATAAAAATATTTTCTTTCTGAGATCTTATTATCTGTACTCGTAATTCAAGTGTGTTACCTTTGTTCGTGGATTCAAACGATCTTTCAAGAAACAGGCGGTGTCCTATTTCTTCACAAGCTTCCGCTACGTCAGTTGGTATCAGAGCAAGCTAAATCCTGTTCAGATGGTGAACGCACGGAACGAAAGCGAAATCCTTGACGGCAGTGACCACGAGGGAGATATGGTTACAGGGGCTGAATTCAGAACTTTCCAGTGTGAGACCCAGTAGACGCAACGTGAGACCCAGCAAGCATTGCGGGAAATTCAAGCAGCTCTTGCTAGGCTGACGGCAGGGAATAATCAGAAGGGCGACGATCCTACGGGTCGTCAACCGTACCGAGAGAGGGCTGAAATTGTGCGTGAACGCCATCTAGAGATTCCACGTAGGCAGCTAGCCTACGAGGACAACTTGAGTGAGGATGAGGAAGATGCTGAAGCCATATTCCAGAATAATCGGAGGGGTTACCAAGGGGAGCAGGACCAACAGAGCTTTCGTATGAAGATGGACCTGCCCAGTTTTAATGATCAACTTCAGATCGAGGGGTTTCTTGATTGGCTGGTATTGGTCGAGAGATTTTTCGATTATATGGATATTCCTGAAGATAAAATGGTGAAATTAGTCGCGTACAGATTATTGGGGGGAGCTTCTGCTTGGTGGAAGCAGTTGCAAATTACACGGATGCGACAGGGAAAGGGGATGGTTCAGACATGGGCTAAGATGAGACGACTGTTACGATCAAGGTATTTGCCTCCAAATTATGAACAGATTCTGTTTCAACAATATCAGAATTGTAGGCAGGGGAGTAGAACAGGCGAGGCTTACCTAGAGGAATTCCACAGGTTGTTGTCGCGTAATAACCTGCTGGAAATAGATGCGCAACATGTTGCTAGGTTTGTTGGGGGGCTGCATTGGGCTAGACAGGATCGAGTTGCGATGCAAACAGTCTACACCTTAACTGAAGCCGTTGCGTTGGCTATCAAGGCAGAAACTCAATTGGACAGATCAAAGGCGGCGGTCGTAGCACAAAATTTCATTGATTCTAATCGTGCTGCAGTAAATAAAGGAAAAGCTCCAAATATTCAGCCACCTTTGTCTAACACCACTCGAAGAACAGGTAGCAATGGGGGTCCTTCAAAGCCAGCCGGTCCTTCAAAGCCAGCCAACACTGTTCCACCAGAAGTGGCACCTCGTAACCCTTATGCTCGTCCGGGTCCGATAAATGCTATAGATGCTTACAGCCAGGGCACCGTTCCAACGAGTGTCTTAAAAAGGGTACCGTTAACTTCGTGGAGCCAGAAGAACATGGCAGATTCGAGACAGAAAAGGACGAGAATGAAGCGCCCTACACTTATGAAGAGGAGGAGGTAACGGGTGGCAACGAAGGAGAGCTGCTATCACGCTCTCTGGTCGGTTCAGTGACTTCTGTTAGCACCAAAGCAGAAAGAACCATCTCAGCAGGCATAATATATTCCGAACCAGGTGTATTGTGAACAAAAAGGTTTATGATGTCATTATTGATAGTGGCAGTAGTGAAAATATAGTGTCGAAAGCAATGGTTACCAAGTTGGGCTTGCAGACTGAGAAACACCCTTCACCGTATAAGATTGGCTGGATAAAACGGAGTGCTGAAGTAAAGGTAACTGAAATCTGCCGCATTAAATTTTCAATTGGGAAGAATTATGCAGATGAGGTTGTGTGTGACGTGGTGGAGATGGATGTCTACCATATGATTTTGGGATGACCTTGGCAGTTTGATGTGGATGCTACGTACCGGGGCCAGTGATAACATATATGTTTTCATGAAGGAAGGGGCCTAAAGATCGTATTGGGACCCATAAAAGAGGAATTTGCAATTGTTGAACTGAAGTCAAAGGGAAAGTCAATATTTCTTGTGGATGGAGGCGAATTCATAGAAGAAACTAAGGAATCTGGAGAGATTTTTGTTGTGGTAGTTGGGGGAGAAGTTGGCAAGGAGTCTATGGAAATTCCACCCGTACTTAAACCTTTGTTGGAGGATTTTCAAGAAATTATACCGTCAGAGCTACCGGATGGGTTGCCTCCTATGCGAGACATCTAGCATCAAATTGATCTCACACCAAGAGCCAGTTTGCCTAATCGTCCACATTATCGGATGAGTCCCAAGGAAAGTCAGATTCTACAAGAGCAGGTGGAAGAGCTGATCAAGAAGGGATTGGTGCAGGAGAGTATGAGCCCTTGTGCGGTTCCAGCCTTGTTAGTTCCAAAAAAGGATGGCAGTTGGCGCATGTGCATGGACAGTCAGGCAATCAACAAGATCACCATCAAATATAGGTTCTCTATTCCTCGATTGGAAGATATGCTGGCTGGATCCAAAGTCTTTTCAAAAATTGACTTACGGAGAGGGTACCATCAAATTCGGATCAGGTCTGGATATGAATGGAAGACTGCTTTCAAGACCAAGGAGGGGTTGTACAAATGGTTAGTGATGCTGTTTGGACTCACCAATGCGCCCAATACTTTCATGCAGCGCATGAACCACGTATTGAAACCATTTACTGGAAAATTTGTTGTGGTGTACTTTGATGACATATTGATATATAGCCAGAACGAGTCTGACTATCTTACGCCCTTGAGGGAGGTTCTTACAGTTTTGCAGCAAAATAAATTGTATGTTAACTTAAAGAAGTACAACTTTATGACCAGCAGTTTGCTATTTTTGGGATTTGTGGTAAGTGCTGATGAGATTAAAGTTGATGAAGAAAAGATTCGTGCCATTCGGGAGTGGCTAACTCCACAAACAGTGGGCGAGGTTCGTAGTTTTCATAGGTCTAGGCAACGTTTTACAGACGGTTTGTCAGAGATTTTAGCAGGATAGTCGCGCCAATTACTGAATGCATGAAAAAGGAAAAATTTCATTAGGGAGAGGAAGCAGAACAGAGTTTTGCATTGATTAAGGAGAAATTATCATCTGCCCCAGTTTTAGCACTGCCAGATTTTGACAAGCTGTTTCAGGTAAAGTGTGATGCCTCTATTGTTGGCATTGGTGCTGTACTATCTCAAGAAGGCAGATCGGTTGCGTTTTACAGCAAGAAGCTCAGTGAAGCTCGCCAGAAATGGTCTACTTATGAGCTGGAATTGTATGCTGCTTTTCGAGCCTTGAAGGTTTGAGAACACTATCTGATGCAAAGGGAGTTTGTCTTATTCAGTGACCACCAAGCGCTGAAATTTATCAATATCCAGAATAGTGTCAATCGGATGCATGCCCGCTGGATTTCTTTTATCCAACTGCTTCACATTCACTTTGAAGAATAAGGCCGGATCAATTAAACCGGGTAGCTGATGCTCTAAGCAGAAGGGCGTGGTTGCCTGTCACATTGCGGACTGAGGTAGTTGGGTTTGATTGTCTCAAGGAGCTGAATGCAGACAATGAAGATTTTCAGGACATTTGGGCAAAATGTTAGTCGGGTCTTTCCGTTGACGGAATGCATATTCAAGAGGGCTATCTGTTTTCGAGGCAACTAATTATGCATCTCGAAGAGTTCACTACGAGATCAGATAATTCAGGAATTACATGCTGGAGGCTTGGGCGAAACACTTGGGATGTGACAAAACAGTAGCTCTTGCTAAGAAGAGGTCTTACTGGCCCTAACTGAAACGAGACATCGGCTGCCATGTTAAAAGATTCTCCATTTGTCAGGCTACCAAAGGCCAATCTCAAAATACGGGTTTATACATGCCTTTGCCCATTCCAGCAGCACCTTGGGAGGACCTTTCCATGGACTTTGTCTTGGGCCTTCCGAGAACCCAATGCGGATTTGATTCTGTATTTGTAGTGATTGATCGGGACTCAAAAATGACTCACTTTATTACTTGCAAAAAGGCCTCAGATGCAGTGCACATGGCCAATTTATTTTTCAAAGAGGTTGTTCGTTTGCATAGGGTTCCCAAATCCATCACTTCAAATAGGGACACCAAATTCTTGAGTCATTTTTGGCGGACCTTATGGAGGCAGTTTGACACATCCCTGAATTTCAGTAGTACAAGTCATCCTCAGTCCGATGGTCAAACGGAAGTGGTGAAACCGCACTCTTGGGAATTTAACTCGCTGCATTTCTGGAGAGAAACCAAAGCAGTGGGATATTGCTCTTGCACAGGCTGAGTTTGCTTATAACAGTATGCTGAATCGTTCTACTGGGAAGACCCCGTTCCAAATTTGTTTATTGTTGTCCTCCACGCCATGCTTTAGACTTGGTTCCTTTGCCAAAGCTTCCTGGTTTGAGTATTGCAGCACAAAATATGGCGGAACTCATCAAGGCTATTCAAGAAGAGGTGCGGAAAAACTTGGAAGGAATCTAATGCTAAATACAAGACCGCTGCTGATAAAAAGAGAAAGGCTCACACCTTTCAAGAGAGGGATCTAGTGATGGTTTATTTGCGCAAGGGGCGGTGCCAGTAGGCACGTACAACAAGCTGAAAGACAAGAAATATGGTCCTTTCCAGATTCTGAAAAAAATTAATAATAATGCCTATGTTGTGGACCTTCCTGTAGATATGGTCATTTCTCCTACTTTCAATGTTGCTGATTTGTTTGAATATCATCCTCCCGATGTGTCGTCTTCTCAATTACCTAACTCGAGGTCGAGTTCTTTTCAAGCAGGGGAGACTGATGTAGAACAACAGATTGCAGAAGAATTCCTAGCGCAGCAGAATTCCTAGCACAGGATTGTGTGCAACGTCAACGTGGTTAGAACTTGCGTGAAATTCGATGGGTGGCTTGAAATCAATGTGCTGATTAATACTCATTGCTTTGCGATGACCTATGTCATTTTTTGTGCAAATTCCTTCGTTTAGGACTTCAGAAGTGCATTTTCGTATTTTTTGCTATTTATGGTAATAATGCGCGACTTAATTATAGGGTGGCTACAGTTGTTGTTTGGAGTTGTCCTTTTGGTAGACTACTGTTTAGTTTACGGTTTTTGATTTATGCTTTTAATTAGAATATTTCTATTTTTGAAATTTTTTGTATTCTTCCTTATTTTAATTCATTGCTTTCCTAGTCCTAGTCAAATTAGGATTTGCTACCTATATAAAGGCTATTCTTTTCATTGTAAGGTTAACTTTTGATTCAATAAAAATATTTTCTTTCTAAGATCTTACTCTCTATGCTCGTGGATTCGAGTGTTTTACCTTTATTCGTGGATTCGGACGATTTTCCAAGAAACAGGCGGTGTCCTATTTCTTCATAAGCTTCTGCTACGTCAATGTTAAATCCTTTGCCTTTTGTCTTAGTATTGGATGAATAAACTAAAAATATACAAGATAAAGTCTCGTGGCATATACTTTTTGTTGATGACATTGTCTTTATTGACAAAATTAAAACAATGAAAAATGTTAAATTAAAGGTTTGAAGGGAAGCTTTAAAATCAAGAGATATTGAGAATGACTTTGGTAAAACTAGTAACACAAATGAGGATATAGTGAATATTAAAAATTAAGAGATAATAAATAGTGAACAATTTCATTATCTAAATTCACTTCTCCATAAGGAAAGAGAAATTGGAAATAATGTTACACATAGATATTAACACAAGATGGGTAAAGCGATGAAATGTATCCAACATATTGTGTGATATTGAAAGGTAAATTCTATACAATAGCTATTAGACCAGTGATATGTTGGGTAGTTAAAAACATGTTTATAATATGAATGTGGTTGAAATGAAGATGCTGAGATAGATGTGTGATAAGACAATATAAAAAATAAAATATGAATACTTTCGTAAGATAGTGAAAGTAACACCTAAATGAAATAAAATGAAAGAATCGATTAAGGTGGTTTAATCATGTACAACAAAGACCAATAACTGCACTCTATGAAGCACAGACACTTAAATTTTGCCAATGTACCAATGTCAGACACGTCTAGGACACGGACACGGACATGCTTCGACACGTCCCCGACACTTGTCCGACATGCCCAAAAGAGTGTCCTGAATTTTTTTTTAATTTCCGACAAGTCTAAGACATATTGCGGACACGTAACGAGTCAAATTTTTAATTTTTTTTTAGAACATTGGGTTTTATTTGTAATATTAAAAAGATAAAAGGGGTCTATTTATAATTTTAACTTTTTAATTTCAATAAAATAACCCCAAACCCGATATTTTTATTTTTCTTCTTCCTTTTTTTTTTCTCCTTTTTCTTATGCTTTTTCTCAGTTTCTCTCATATCTTCTATTAAAGATGGCATTTGATTAATATTCTGCTGGGTAGCTTCGATTTTTATATGGTTGCAAAATTGTTGTTTTGATATAGTCTCTTCTCTTTCTCTTCTTTTTCTAAACAACTTTTAAAAAAAAAAAAACAAAATTTCATTAACAACTAACTACTCTCTGAAAAGAAAAATAAATCATAACATGAAATTTTTTTGTTATGTTATATATAATCTATTGACTATTGAAATATTTGGTACTTTATTTTTAAGTTTATCACTTTATCTTCATGTTGGAATAGTGTTACCTGTGTAGATGTTGCATTGAATGATAATCATTATATTGGATGTTGAAAGCTCTAGGAGATTATTACTTAGAATTGACAAATTGATAATTGATCTCTTATGTTTTGTTGATTTTTTTATACCTAATTTGATTGATATAAGGGTAGAATTTGATTATATGATTATCTAGATAAAAATAAAAAATATTTTATTAATGTGTCCCAATGTGTCCGTGTCTTCCTTTTTAAAAATCACAGTAACGATGTGTCCGTGTCGTGTTGTATCAGTGTCCCGTGTCCGTGTTTCTTAGACTGCACTAGAATGAAAAAGTAACATGATTCACAATGATGGTCATGCTAGGGGAAGGGAAGACCAAAATTAACTGGGGTTTGAGATAATTTTAAAAAAAAATACAATAGTGTGTGGCTTATCTAAAGGAATAACTTTAAATAAAATAGAATGGCGAGACAAAATTTATATAACCAACCCATGGATTAAATTTGCAGTCACGATGTAATGGTATCAGAAATAACCACAATTGTAAAAAATTTCAAACACTAGCAAACCTCTTAAATGTTATTGATAAGCATATTTTGACGACAATTAACATATTTTAGCACTTTTATTGTCAGTTTTCCATTTCCTAATACATAGAAAGATGTTTTTCTTATAAATAACATATAGGAAGATGTTTTACTTAAGAAGCACGGACATGGACACGGGACACGACACGGATAAGCCGACACACAATTTTTCAAAAAAGTAGGACACGAGCACGTCGGGGACATGTTAAATAAAACATTTTTTATTTTTATTTATATAAGAATATAATTAATTTCTATTTTCATATCAATCAAATTATGTATAAAAAAACACAATTTCAAATTTCCAACATATCATAAAGTGATAAATTTAAAAGTAAAGTACCAAATATTTCAACAAGATTATAAAAAATAAAATCATAGTAAATAGGAATCATCCAAAGTATAATAATTGCTAGAGGAATAGAACTTTAAAGTTCAATACAAAACAAAGCTCCACTAATACCCCCCCCCCCAAAAAAAAAAAAAAAACCCAATTTCAAGCATCGTTAGACCCAACTTCTTTTCTCTTCCATCACCATCATTCGTGAAGATTATGGCTTCCAATTCTCGTTCATCAAGTGAGAGGTTTGCAACCTCAAGCACCCCAACATCCTCAAATGAATCAAAAGTATTTCCACCAATATCCCACATTTTGGTCTCTCCTTGCATATATTGTGGGGTTCTTCTTGATAAAAGACGGAGATTGCTATGGATGTAAACCAAGTCTTCGGCATGTTGTGGTGTCATCTTGCTCCTTCTCATCGAGTGCACAAAGGAGTAAGTACTACAATTCCTCTCAAAGCATGATGAAAAAGATGGTTGTACAAGTAGCTTCAAAGCTAAGTTTCGAAGCATGAGCACGGATGTACCATAGATAACCCACCCACTCACCTTTAGGATCCATAGTGTACCAGTCACTCATGGAATCAACATCCGCAAACGCTCCCGCACGTGTTGAAAAGTTGATATACTCCAAATTAACCTTTATGCGATCCTCAGAATTAGGGAAGTATCTTTTAAAACACTTGATCCTTTCAGTAGAAACCTCAACATCCTTGTGTGGAGGAACTTGACTTGGATCCTCTTGAAGCCACACATCGCTATAATACCTTGAATATATGAAAGAAAAAATATAAAAAAAAAAGTTGTAAGTAAACTTTGATGGGAATAAATTGTTAAATCCTTAAAAAGACTAGAGATTAGGAGGTAGAAGTTACTTTGGATTCAATGAATGTGTCAAACAATGAAGTGGGGTGTTTTTTTTTGTTCCAACGATCAACAAATACTCGGTGAACTACCTCATAAAAGGTAGATGACTCCTTATGTCACTTCCCTTCTTTTCTATATATTGTGGTCTTTACTTTCTCAATCATCGAATCCCACATATCATAAACCAAGTGAAGACATGGTTTGTCTGTATCACAAACCCTAATCATCTCATAAATAGGCACAGTAAAAGAAAGGATGTAATCAATGGAATCCCACCAAATGTCATTCAACACATTTTCTTTCACAAATCTTACTTTCCCCACATCATCCTCCCGATAGCACGATCACTTGTCACTAATAACTATCGCTTGAAGACCACGTTTTTTAAGCTTAAATCTCTTCAACATGACAATTGATGAAGCAAAGCGTGTCTCTGCAATAAAAAGCAACTTCAAAGTAACAAACTCGTTGAACATTGCCAATCTCATTGAATGATTCATGATGAAGTGTTTTATTTGCATGACATCTCCAATAATTTTTGTAATCCAACTACATTCACCATATGTCAATTCGTTGTTTTCAACATTCTTAACCCCACAAATGTTCTTTAATGCAAGGTTAAGGGTGTGAACCATACATGGTGTCCAAACAATGTTTGAAAATTGTGATTCCATTATTTGCCCCGCACCTTTGCAATTTGGAGCATTATCTGTGATTATTTAAATCACATTTTCATGCCCAATTTCATTAATCACCTCTCTAATTAAGTTAGAGACGAAGTACTTGTCTTTAGTCTCACCCGAACAAAACTTTTAGAAACATAGGCACACCTTCTATAATCGCCAGTGAAATTAATAAGAGGCCTCCTTTGAGAGTTGCTCCATCCATCGCTCACAATGCGTACCCCCTTTTCCTTCCACGTGCCTCTAATAGGTTGCAACAATCTTCTATATTAGCCTTCTCTCTTTGAAACAAGGTAGTCCTCAACAAATTATACCCCCGAGGCAAATAACCCGTAATTGGATTATTGGCGGCAAATGTGTAAGAAGACACATAATACGGGTTCCTTGCTAGGTGAAATGGCAAACCCGCCGAATAAAACATCCTGGCAATTTCGGAATGTAATTGCTCACAAGCTGCCATATTAAATGCCTTCTCCACGGGATTTTCGCTTTCGCTTCCACTCCCACTCCCACTCCCACTCCCACTAGAAAATGTCTTTCTTTTCTTCAAATTAGTAGGAAAGCAATTGTACCGCCCAATGAAAGAGTTGAAGGGGGTAAAGGTACTTTCTTTGGTGCATTACTTGATTGTTTTGACTTCACTTCATCCTCTAACTTTTGCATCTCCGAAATATCTTTTAGTTGTGACTTTTGCGCATACTCCAACCCCTTGACCTGGTAATCTCAACAAATGAGCCCTAACCCTTGTGTAAGAACTATTCTTAACTTGGTTGCAAAAATTTCATTGCCAAGAAATATTCTCACCACCATCACTTAGCTTGTCAAACTTTGTGACATACCTCCACAGAGGCTTGTTAATATCTTCATCTTGACTTGACGGTGTTTGTGCGGTACTAGCACCCGTTGATGATATTTTTGATAATGTTCAAATCTATGACATAATAATATTTTTCAGTAATGTAACAAATTAAACAATACACACAAATCACATATTCATATTCACATATAATACAATATTCAATGAATCAACAAGCTTAAAAAAACAAGAAAGAGACTCAAATTTCCAGTGAATCAACAAATTTACAATTTATATTTTTTTTTTTTTGCAGAAAATCAACAAAATAGGAAGGGCACTCACAGGAAACAGGCCAAGAATTTAGGAGAATCAATAAGCTTCGAGTTCCAATTGGCTAAGAATACCAAGAATTTCAGTCAGTGAATCAATTGCAGACTTGCAGTGAATCAACAAGCTTAAAAAAAAAAGTGTTCTAAGTGATTTGAATCACAATGAATCAGTTGCAGTGAATTCCAGTGAATCAGTTGCAAGTCAATTCCAATGAATCAACTGCAACTGATTCACATAAAATACTGAAAAAAAGAGGTGAAAGAATAGAAAGAAGAAAGAGGTGAATCAACAAGCTTCTATATATATATATATATATTCATTTATATATATCCAACAAAAAATAACAAAATAGATAGAAGAAAGAAGAGAGATAAACGAGAGGTAAATTTGAAAAAAAAAAAGGGCAAAAGAGTTACGGGGTTGCCTAGAATCACAGTGAATCTTTAATACAAAATTTTGCCCAATCATTTATCACCCAATAATCAAAATCAATTGCAGTGAATTCTTTGAAATATTCTAGGACAATAGTTGCACGCTGCAATGCAAGAATATCGGCAACAGAGGAAACATAACTTGTATTATTAACAAAGAAATTACACGGATGCGGACAAAGCACAGAAGCTGCCATTCATGGGCCTTCGGAAAAATTTTTACCCAAGACAAGGATTATTGGTTAAACCTTGGGGGGGGGGGGGGGGATTAACCTTAAATGAGATGAGAGATAAATGAGAGAAAAATTTGAAGGGGAAAAAAAAGCACAGAAGAGTTATGGCCTGTGTTTGCGATGACCGGAGACGGACGGACTGGACAGCGAGAGAGTTCGACGACAACAATAGGGTCGGCTGCTACCGGGATTTTCATAGCAAAATGATCGGAGAGAGATGAGAGAGGATTAAGAGAAGGAGAAAAAATTATAACCAAAAAAAAAGGGGCGGAAGTTAGAAATGTACGTAACTGCGTATGCAATGACCGGAGGAGACGCAGCGGTGACTTCGACGACGATGAGGATGGACTGCGACGACGGGGGAGCAGTGGAGAATCGATGGCTAGGGCTTTTCTCTTCACAATTTCTCTGTTCTTTCTGATTTTGAGAAATTTCGATCCTTAACCAATATAATACATAAATTGCAAAATTCCAAAACTGACCGCCCTATTTTTAAAAAAATATTGTAAGAGACCCCATGTTTTTTATTAAAAACTACATTTTGACCCCCGCGCGTGTCTGAGTTTGTCTCGGCGTGTGTGCGTGTCCGGGCGTGTCAAGAATTAACAAAAATAAAATAAAATTCAGACACTCTATTTCACGTGTCGAACACGTGTCTGGAGCATGTCCGTGTCCTAGACATGTCTGACACGAGTACGTTGGCCAGATAAGAGTGTTCGTGCTTTCTAGTGTTTTATTATTTTATATGAAATTTTTTTAAAATTAAACTAATAAGAAAGTATCATTTGATTTAACATTACAAAAAATAATATAAATAATAACAAAAAACTAATATAAGTATGAAAATTAATTTAGTATGATTAATTATGAAAGAAAAAATTAATAGCATTTTGGGGCCAAGAGACCTTTTTAAGGTCATATCAATTCTAATTTGTTGATAACTCATTTCAAATTTTCTTTTTTTGCATTATTTTGTTAGAACTCTCTCTTATATTTGAATCTCATAACAATAGAAATCATAAGAATTGTACAAAAAATAAAAAATAAGAAAAAAAAACTCAAAACTGCTGTAACAGTAATATCTATATGACTCTGAATTTTGATTTTACCAATATATCGGCTTTTATTAGTATCAGAGAGTCAAAAAAATTAATACGTAATGGCTTATACGATATGTATCGATCATTATTTAAATCCATGAGCCAACCCCAAATAAAAGGGAGAAGGCTTTTTGAATTAAGTACTACACACACCTGTGTCCCAAGCACAACTTGAACCCTCTTTACTCTGCTTTTGTCGTGGCAAAAGATATCACTCGTGTTAATAGCTGGTGCTTAATAGATTCAATTGGCGTTGAATTAAAGAAGCTTACGTATCACCAATTTTGGAGCAATGTATTTATTCAACCTACAGCCTCACATACTGTGAAGCATTATTGGCTCAATGAAAGAAAAAAAAAAGAACAAAATGATACTCTTCCAGTCTAATTCTATGAATAAAGATACTAATTAGATACCTAATAGAAAAAAATCTCATCACGTCTTCAATGACTTTACATCAATATTCCCTTACTTGATAGGCCAAACTAAATTAATACCCCAAGTAACAACACTAGGCCAATCCATTAGAAAGATAGAATGAAGTGTCACCAAGGTTTAAATACCTCCACATTCTTCTAACCAAGATTTGATATATACATACATATATATATATATAAAGATAAAGAAATCTCAACCTCAAGCAACCTTACACAATATATAATCCCAACATTGCTACCTTAAAATTTTTTTGTATTCTTGTGCTGCTCCAACTTCATTAATTTCTCAGCCTCCCAAAATTAAATTGTAATACTCTTCTTTTTCTAGGAGTCAAACTATCAGTGACATCAGTAATCGAACATGATTGATAATTAATATCCTTCTCATGAAGCCACTAGTTGTTTCCACAACAAATTTCCAAAACACTCTTGCATGTTTATTTTGACCATACTGAAGTAGCCATGTAGGACATGAGAATGTTGACTCCTTTTTTTTAAGATTTAGTGCTAACCCAAAAAAGAACAGAAGGAAATGAGGAGCCAAAGGGGTAAAATAGGAGGGTAGGATAGGTATCATTGTTGCCATATAACATAAAAAACGAAGTTAGGTAGAGTTGTAATAAATAAAATATTATGAGAAGTAAAAGAATCTCACACCCTTGCTACAGCATAAGGACAATGAACAAGTATTCTTCTCCCCCAACAAAGAATTGTACTACATGGATAAGTATACTTATCCCAGAAAAAAAATGTGGATAAGAATACACCGGAACACATAATTATCAACATGACTCACATATGCAAAAAAGAGAATACTGAAATTCCTGAGTTCAAGTATAATGGTCTTATTCTTTATTTATTAATTAATTTCTACCGTAAAAAACAATTCCATTGATGAAAAGGATGAAAATTACAAAGCAGGACGAAACAAAAAAGGTTTAAATTTTCTGCTTAGAAATGAATAAAATCCTAATTCTTAAGGGTTGTTTCCACACAGCTCAACTCAACTATGAAGAATTGTATCTGATGACAGGTAAGTAAAACTGAATTACCGCTAAGTAACAGTAGAATGAATAACAGTCTTAGTTTAACTTTTATGTTGGCAAATAACAGAGGTACAACAAAGGGTAAATTTCTCTCCACAAGAGAGAGAAAACAGACAAGAAAAGGAAGACAACACCTACTGAAGGCCAGAGAGCAAACTCCAAGAACAACTTTTGACATTGTTAAGGGAGGGAGAGGGGGTATAACTCCCAAAATACTCATCTTACATGAACTAACTTCACAGTTAGCAGAGCAAGGCACCCAACAAATGAGAATTGCATGTACGGGGAAGAAATCAATGGGTTCTTTCAACAAATTTAGAAGGCTCCTAGGGACTATAACACTAGCTTCCACGCACATGATGACATTTGACTCATCAATGACTCATCAACTTATGAGCCTCCTTCATACTCATCTTCACATGAGGAACAATATTGCCTTCATAATTCCTCAAAAGCTCAATATGGGCCTGGCTACAAAAGAACACCAATCAACCTTAAGCTTGACGAAATAAATTGATGAAGACCAAACTTTCAAGGAGTAGAAGGAGAAGGAACCAGACTGGTGATGAGAATAGCCTTCCAATCTCTAAGACAAAGAGGAGCAAAAATATTGAAATTAATAGTACCTCAGCTCCCTCAACTCACAGGCACGCACACAAAAAAGGAAAGGTGTCATTACAAGTCAAAAGAACATACATACAACCCTAATGGGGCATCTCTCTCACATCAATTACTCCACGCAATGTCAAGTTGCCAGCAATAGGTAAAAGTCCTGCAACGTCTAAATTGTAGTGGGTACTTCAAAATGGTTACTTCAAAATGGTACCCTATGAGCGTCACAATGGCTAGTAAAACCTGTGCCCCCAATGTTCAGACAACACTAACCTTCTGATATATCTCAAAAACCCTAATTTCAAGTACACTCGTATCAATACAAAGCCATAAAACCCATTAATCTATCACAACGATAAAACTCAAAAAGAACGACAATTTCCACATTCACATCGAACTCAAACCAACAAAATAAAGCATCAATCACATTCAAACAAACATCATAAATAATAAATAAAATTAATAAAATATCTATGTATGTGAGTAGATATATAAATATATGTGTGTGTATGACCAATTTACCATTTTCTTTCTTGATTTCTTCTCTTCTTCGCTTCCGATTGCGAGCCCAATCGGCGATTCTAGTACAAGAGTCGCCATCCGATTTGGCTGTCGGGCAAATCGGGCACGATTTCAATTTTCAGAACGCGATCAGAGAAGTTGCTGTCGTTGAACGCGAAGCCAAAATCGGGTTCAGAAACGGACTCGTCGTGGGCAACGGTAGGCGAGAAATTCGAATCCATGATCGTCCGCGGACTGAAGAGGTCGCCGTTCAATTGCTTCATCGTCGGCAAAATGAATTTGAACTGAATAGAGAGAGAGAGAGAGAGAGAGAGAGAGAAAAAAAAAGAGGGAGTTTTATTAATCGAAGAAAGAAACGCCTAATGACGAGGGACGAATCCCAAGAAAGATCAGAAGTCGTTGAAACCGTGCGCATCCATACACTGGAGATGGAGCCCATGCCAAGAATTAAAACAAACTGAAACTGCGTGAGGTTTGTAACGAAAATGCCTAGAATCAATGCGCTTGATGTTTGTATTTGTCTTTTGCAGTTTTGCTTTCTGCTGAAAATTACACCGACACAATTATAATAATCCTTCTTTTTTGTTTTTGTTTTTTTTTTTTTTAGTGTGTTATTTGAAATTAAGAATAATTATACTAATTTTTAAAAAAAATATATATCACAATTAAAATGACTTTTCTTATTTCTTTTTAAATTAAACTGTTATTTTTGTTGCATTTATAATGTGTGATTTACTTGCCAAATTGGTATTAAATAAAATATAATAGAAAAATAAGATTTATTTAATTAACTCTAAATAATTAAAATATGAAAGTATTCAGTTTAGTTAATTTTTTTTGTTGGAAGAACTTTTTCGGTATTTACTATTACTGTCTTCGGCAATATTGAAGTAAAAGTTAAGTATTCTTTTAACGACTTTTTTACATTTATAAAGATTTTTTATATTATTTGAAATTACAATATTCTCATTTAATAAGATTACTAAAAAAAATAAAAAATAAGATTACTAATCTAATTTCACATTTGATGGTATGATTTTTTTATTAAGAAAGTCAACAAAATATAGAACAACAAAGATTTGTTACTAAATGTGGTGTCTATTGTTAAAAATTATTATTTTTAGAATAGTACTAGAGTTTTAATGTTCGAAAATTAAAATATTTTATTATTACATAGAGCAATTATCTTAAGATGAGAATATAATAAAGTTGTTAGAAATAATGAGTTTTGAGCATAATTTTTTAGTTATGTTTAAACTAAAATTAAAGTGGATCCCACACATTAATTTTAGTGGGTCTATGTAAAAACATAATCTCCTTCCTAGGAAGATTAATATCATGTATTGGATTACTCTAAACCATTAATGAGTGAATGAGAAATTGCCTCCAAACATCACCACTTGAAAATGGTAACAAAAGCTTGTGTTTCACATGGGATGAGTACAAGACTTTTAAAGAGTATATATATAATTATGTTAAAGGAAAATTTGAAATCTTAAGGGCACCCAATTTTTATAGAAGTGAGAGGACTTAGAACATATTTGGTTCATTACACGTGCGCACTGCCACCCTGCACCGAACTGAGTTAGGCCGGGTTTGGGTCTTGGCCCGTTTCTTGTAAAAGGGGAGGATCCCAACACATGTTGGTTCACCATATGTGTGCATCCGCCGCCCCGCACCAAACCAGTTTAGGTCGGATTTAGGCCTTGGCTCGTTGTATATATATCTTTTTGAAAAAAATTTATTTAAATAATTTTTCAAAATGCTGTCGTTTCTATTATTGTTAGAAACAATCCAAAAACGTTCCAAAACGTTGTCGTTTAGTTACTCAAGAAATTCAAACAAGATGCTAGCAGTCCATCAGTAGAGCATATCACAACTAGAGTATGTACAAATAATTGAACAACCTAATATATATGATGATTTGTACCTGTCTAGCCATAGCTTACGCAATCAGCAAACTGATTAGATACACAAATAATCTTGGTCCTAAACCATTGGAAGGCAATAGTAAGGATTTTGAGGTATTTGAAATACATCCTAAAACTATGGATGACACTATTCAAGATATCCAACTGTACTTGAAGGATACTGTGATACAAACTAGATATCTGATACGAGAGATTCAAAGTCCACAAGTGATTATTTGTTTACACTTGGTGGTAGAGCAGTATCATGAAAATCTTCTAAACAAACGTGTATTACTAGATCCACAATGGAATCTGAGTTTATTGCTCTTGATAAAGCTGGTAAAGAAACTGAATGGTTTCATCACTTCCTACAAAATATTCTAATGTAGTCAAAACCTATGTCTGCTATCTGTATTCATTGCGATAATCAATTAGCAATTAGTCGGGCACATAGTCACATATATAATGGTAAATTTCGATATATTTGTCGAAAACATAATACCGTAAAACAATTTCTCTCTAATGGTATTATGACCATTAAATATATAAGGTCAAAAGATAACATTAGGAATTTTTTAACCAAAGGTTTGACCAGAGAGCAATTAAATAAATCATTGAAGAGAATGGGCTTAAAGCCTATGCACTAAGAGTTGCCATAATGGCAACCTAAACTAGCTGACTAGCGATTCCAAGATCTAGGGTCAAAAGAACAACCTGAATTGTGTGTGACTCATTAAGATCACTACAAAGATAAAATCTCCTACCCATTCCTATGATAAAGATAATGATGCATGTAGCGTTGAATAGGATAAGTTAAGCTTTTAATGATTTTTATACCATGTTAAATATAACTTGGGGTATAGCAGGATACTTTTAATAAGAAATCATCTATTTGAGCGTGAACTAGACTAGTTCTATGAGAATGATAAAAGCTAAATTCTCTAGGAGTACTCATGAAATCAAGAATTGTTCAAGGCCAAAATGAACATAATTATGAAAACCAACTGTGTAAGAAAAAATTTTGTGTGAATACTATTGTCTTGATTTACATAAATGGTTGAAGCAGTTTAAGACATCATGTTCACTGATCAACTAGTAACACCGATAGCATTTCATCACAGGAAGGTTCAAGGCCATAAGCTACCTTTCAACTTAACTCTATTTTAATGTCTGCATGTCATTTGTATTATTTTTAATCAATTTAATTCATGTAATGATTGTTAGAAACAATGGATTTTGAAGCATAATATTTTAGCTATCTTTGAGCCTAAAATTAAAGTGGGTCCCACGCATTAATTTTGGTGGGTCCACATGGAAATGTGTTGTCCTCTATGAGGAGATTAAGATAATATATTGGGCTCCTCTAAACTATTAAGGAGTGCATGAGAAATTGCCTCTAAATATCACTACTTAAACATGATAACAAAAGCCTAAAGCTTGTGTCTATTGGGTTCTTAACCATAGTAGAAGCTATTTTAAAAATCTATTTAGATCCTACTTTCTTTATATGAATTATACAATATTGAAAAAAGAGGTTAGAATTATCTTGTTCTTGATAATCTTGATTGTTGAAGAAGATTTCTTGAAAAGATTAATGCAATCTTCCTTCTCTTTCTCCTTTAACTCTTCTCCTCTTTTCTCTTAGGCAAACCGTATCGCATGAGAGTGAGTTGCCTCTTATTTTTATCTAGCACAAAAACTGAACTTATGATAAATGGCTCCCTACATATCATATATATAGTGCTTAACCTAATTAGGGCAAGAAAAGAGATCTAGTAGGTCCCACTTAAGTTAGCTTTCAATTAATTAATTAAATCTTAATTATCTCATAATTAATTTTAATTGACTAATTAATTTCAATTAACTCTACTATATAATTAAAATTGCACTCTAATTTAGTAGAATAGAGTAAATACATATACACTATACTTTTACAGTTGGCCCTTTTACATGGATACTAATAATCAGAGTTTCCATATTATACTATCAAATTAATTCTCTAATTATTTTAAGAACCTAATTCAATAATTATTAATCACTTACAATTGGTCATCATTTCAACAAACAATTTACTGAAAAGACCAAATCCGAATTTCAGTGATTAACTCATTGAATTAACATAAAGGTGATATCCATCTCTCTAATATATAGAGTGTAGATTTCATCTTAAAAATATGTGTTTCCACAATCTAAATAATGACTTTCCAAGATACCGAGGTGTTGATTTAAAAGATCCTCACTCATTGGTAACTCAAAGTCATCACTATTCAGAACTTGAGTCTACTATCCTCTCAAGATTAAGAGCTTACTGCGAATAGTGAAATAAGAAACTTATTAAAGGTGACAGTTCCAACTAAAGTGTTTCCTATAGTGATCCAGTTCAGTGTATTCCTTAATATACCAATATAATAACTTAAAGTCTACTAATCTGATGGTTGAAATAAACCACTTTATCACATAAAGGTTAACTGTATTACAACTTTACAGATAAGATGTCCAGTCTTATCAATAGCCACGAAACAATTCTAGAATTGCCTATATAAGCAGTTCATATCTCCTATGTATAAATCCTCATTTATACACATGTACCATTCTTAATGACAATTCAAGGACTAATCATCTCATGATATAAAGCAACATCTAAACATATGGTAATATGAAACTCATTAATAAATCAAATCTATTAAATAATAATAAAATGTCTTGGATATGAGGGCACACATTCTAACAGTGTCTCACATAGGAATGGGATACAAGGCTTTTAAAGAGTATATATACAATTACCTTGAAGGAAGGTTTAGGCCTTTAGGCCACCCAAGTTTTGTAGAAAGGGGAGGACCTAGCACATGCTTGGTTTTACTATACATGTGCGCCGCTGTATATATATATATATCTTTTTGGAAAAAAACTTATTTAAATAATTTTTCAAAGCACTGTCATTTTTGTTACTATTAGAAACACTCCAAAATGCTGTCGTTTAGTTATCGGGATAATTTAATCTAACACTGTCATTTTGCGATTGCCCTTGGTTTTGGTTTAAATCCAAAACAACGTCATTTTGTGATTATCTTTGGTTTGAATTTTGACTGAATGTGCGTCTTCTTCATTAGGCGCGACTATGTATGTTCGTTATGAACAGATACTACTGAAGCTTCATGCCTGTATCAAAAAGGCACGAAGAGGTCTATATAAATACCACCGCACTTACCTGCATTTATTCATTCGATTTATCATTCAGTGCATCCATAATTAAAGAGAGTTCAATCAGTTCTGGTCCGTTGTGCACAGAGAAAAATTATGTTTTTTCACTGTGCAATAAACATTTCATCATAAGAGGCAAACATCACAGAAACTCGTGAGCACCGTTGTACGAGGACGTAATTCTGTCTTAAGGAGATAGCGTCAAACACTAGACTTAGTTTACATCATTCTTTTATATTTTTTCTATGTTCTGTTCAAATACAGTAAGTTTCTGTAATCTTTATTTTCAGTTCTTTGATATGTTTTACATAACTAGTATATTGTTTCTTTGTTAAAATTCAATTCTCTAATTTCTGTTTCAAATATTGGCTTTTTAGTTTATAGTTTCTCCAAAATTTGGTTTTCTAAATATAGTGTATATTTACTGGAAATCAAAAATCTGTGCTTTTGGTTAAACTATATATATCTAAAATAAAACTAATTCTGAATGAATTTTAATAACAAAAATAAGAAAAAACATATACAAAAGTTGTTTAGATTTTCTATTCAATTTTAATTTTTTTCAGCTTAGTTGATTTTCTATTCAATTTTAATTATTTCCAGCTTAGTTATTTAACAGTGTTAGTGTTAGCGAAAATTATATTTTATCATAATACTATACTTGCAAAAATTATAGCACTTTAATAAATATTATACTATAAAAATAATTTGAAACAATTTCAGAATCATATAGAACAGAAACAGAATTCTCAAAATACTGTAAATATAGAAACAGAAATCAAATGGAAACAAACAGAAATTAGAACTTACAGTTTTCTATGAAAATACCAAAAATAAAGTAATGGTGATTGACTAAGGCTAGTGTCTTACACTATGTTCTTAAGACAATATCGTTCTCACACTGGTGCTTTCGAATTTTCAATGGCGGTTGTCTCCCAAAATATAATGGTCATGCATAATAGATGGAAGCACTCAACAAAACTGGATAGATTAAAATTCTAGTTTACTTTCTAAATTCTTATCTCAAATATTATTATTATTATTATTATTATTTAATTTTAGCAAATTATGTTCAATCATTTATTAAATTATGTTATGGTAGAGATTATAACATCAAAAACATATTATCAGACATGAAATTGAAAACAAACCTCTAATCCTAACAATTTTAGGTACCATGCTACTATTGTGCCATAATAGCTTTGATGCTTAATTTCTATATAAATTTCACATAATTGTCTACTTGGGAGACAATTACCATTTCTCATCTGTAATCCTTAATGACAGGCTTAAATTTTAAGCATGGCCCATTGGACTCCAGATTCTTCCTAGAAGCTAGCCCATATGGGATGCACAACCCAGGGAAATCCTGATGGGCCTTGAGGATTCTGTAAGCTCATTTCTGCCATATTGGGCTGGGCTAAGCCGGCCATAACTCCATCAGAAATTTATCTTTGATTATTGGACATGTTATTGAATGATATTTGGAATATTAACATTATTTATAACATATGAAAATGAATTTTGAAAACATATATTATGGAATTTAGGTTTGATGTTACCTTGATTACTAAACACGTTCTTTGTTTTTGTTTTTATTTATATAAGAAAACAGTGTTCTTATACCAAACACATTTTTTTAATAAAAAATAAAAAAAATTTAATTTCTATTTTTAACCAACTAAAATCGTGAAACAAAGCCAACAAGCCTTATTTCAATTATTTGGGTTGATTATATAAATCACGTTTTACTGTTCTATTCTATTCAAAGCCATTCTCTAATTTCCGGATTCATATTCACAAAATTTTACACACCTCTCTCTATTTTTTCGAGCTTGATACAATCATTTGTATAATGATATGACACTATCACGTTGCAGAAACAATTATTTTGGCACTTACTATGTACTTACTGTCAACTCTCTTATAATTAAGTAGTTAATAAATTAATAATATCTAATAATTAATAAATTTATTAATTCTGCATAATTAGAATCAAAAGTATTATAAGTAAAAAAATTATAATATGAGCAACTCCTTTAAATCAACAAAATATTAAAATTTTTTAACACTTTAAATTGAACATCATATGTATTTTTTTTTTTTATAAAAAATAAAAATGTTATTAAAAAATTGTATATCAGAATTTCTTTTATATCGAAAATTATATCGTATAAGGAATAATTTTTAATTAACAATGAGAATGTACCATGTACCTTTTATTCATCAATAAATTATTATTTTTTTGTTGATAAAAAAAATAAGAATGTGAAAAAGCTCAATATTTATAAATTTAATAATTAATAATTTTTTAATTAATTATAAGGATGTTGAATGCACTGAAAATCTATTCCATCATATGCACTTCCTCACTCTTGGGCACTTTGCATCACATCATGTGTTTATTGGATTAGAAAAAATCCACAATAGAATTTTGAGCAGCACCTCCTTTTCTACTAGAAAACAAAAAAGAAAAACAATTTCCTTAACATCACCTATCTAATCACACCATAAAGCACTATCTCCTTCCAAGAATAACTTAATTCAATTATTAAAATCTTGATTCGTATTTAGCACAAAGATAAAGAAGAGAGAGAGAGAGAATAAGAAGAAGGTAGAAGAAAAGACTTATAGGTGATGTTTGCATTACTTTCTCACACTTTAAGTACAAGTTTGATAGATATCAACAATCTTAAATATTGCTAAATGAGGGCAGTCAGTGACACTTTTTCATCATGGGAACCTTAGCTTTATAAAATGACATAGTATCATGTTTGTTTTAAATAAATACTATATCTCATTATTGATGCTCAAACAGTGCCAAAGCTAAAGTCTATCTCTTTCACAATTAATATATAAGAGAATACCAACTGTACTTGAAAGTATTTATCTTTAGAAATCCAATTTTCTATTGCTAAGTGCCGACACCAAGAATTTATCGATGCATGATATCCAAGATTTTTAAAGTCTAAAACGACAAAGCTACAACGTAACACCTGATGTTATTTACATACATCTAATTAAGGACGGTTTAAGTTAACATCCTGCATAAAAAAGCACGTAAATGGCATATCCAAACTACTCTTATTGCTTCAAGACGCATGAAAGGAAGAAGATCGAAACATTTTTATGCATTAATGTTAAGAAAATACCTTTTGAAAGCATATAAGTATAAACACTACTTTTGAAAGCATAAAACACCAATATCATAGCCATTAGCCAACGCGAGTGCACCACCGAGACCAGCACCCCATTCCGGCACCCATTGCTTAAAGGGTCACTCCACCACCACCACTACCGTGAACATTAAATAACTCCAATGGAATAGATTGATTGGAGACGTTCAAAACTTATTAACTTGCTAAAATTTTCAGATTGTTTCAATCACCAAAATTGAGTGATGAGTTGATGATTTCTTATACACATTGTTAAGCAAACCAGCTGAAAACACTTATGGGGGCGGATCCACACATGCATCTAGACCAAATCAACATGTACAATGTTTAGGAAGCATCTCCAAAATACTTTTTATTGCTTTAGGAAGCATAAAAGCAAGAAGAACAAAACATTTTCAAGGATCAAGAAAATAATTTTTCTGAAGCAAGATGATTATACCTTTAAGTATAAAAGCAAATATCCATTTCATCTTAAAAGGGATATATTTGTGTGCTCAAGATATGAAAATTTATTCTATAAGAACGTTACACCATGTGACCTTTACTATTATTTTGATATTAATTCATAAGTTTTATTGAGATTCACACAACTACTAATAGAGAATTACATGAAATAACTTATTCAAGAGATTGATCAACACATGAATTTTTTTTTTTTTTTACTTTTTTTAAAAGCCACAAGAAAGAGAAACTATAATTGTCTTGAATATTTGTCCTCAAGCTCACACTACTAATTTTTTGATTAGAACATTAGGAACTTGCAGTACTGCAGACTAATAAATAATCTCAAAAGATATAAAAGAATTGATAAAGAGAAACTTCTTGTATTGTAGAATATTGCACAAGGGATGGGGGAAGAATGGGAGCCCATTGTCATGCATGACGAGATCAAAATAAATTGTTTTAACATAAAAATTCTATTCATGGCCAAAAAGAGGATTCTCCAGCCAGTTGGGCAGGCCATTAATCTTATGGCACTAAAAACCCTAAATGGATGGTCAAGTGGGTGGTAAACAACAAGTAAAGGGGTTGTCTCCCAAAATCGTCAAGTCGAAACTCAACGGATGTCACTTTTTTTTGGGACCAGTTCATATGAAAGACTGTCCCAACTTTAGTCGGCCCTTCCGCTAGTAGAAGGTGTGATTGATATTCCCAATTAGACAATTCGAAAGGTCGGATATCGAGTTATATAAAAAAAAATTAATAAAATGAGTTTCTGTCACATTTCAATGGATTCTAACTTTATAGTGTTGATGATAAAAACAATTAAGTTATACGAGTAATTATTTGGTGAGATTGTCATAGCATGTCATTGTGTAATAATGTCTCATAAATTTTATGAATTTCTTAAATTTGTGAAAAAGTTACTTCTCACAATTCATGAGATATTTAAGAATTTGTGAAATATCGTTACACAATAACATCGTGTGATGGGCTCGTGACAAGTTATACAATCTCAATAATTTAAATTTTTAAATGAGTTAGTTATTAATATAGTATTAGAAGAAGTAAAAATCTTAAACTCAAATATATACACCTACCTAACTTAATTACAACTACAATATTTACAAGTTTTTGATGTTGATCACATGAGAGGAAACATATTTCCTTTAATCCCATGAAACCATTTACGTGCTCTCACTAATTTGAAAAGAGTAAATTAATATACAAACATCCCTACAGTTTCAAATAAAAAATTAACAGAAACTTATCTTGATGTACCAAAAATTAAAGGGTAAACATTTACTTTTCCTGAGATTTTTTACATTTACATTGATCTCTTTTGAGATTTTTTACAATTATACTGACTTCTGTTATCTTTTCTTACAAACTACAATCATCTCTCTTTTATCAAAATTTTTTTTCAAAATAACGAAACTGTCCTTCCATGTTCTTTTCTTACAAGTTTTTTTATTTTTAAATAAATATTGATTAAAACAATAAATTTATTTGTTTATATAAAATGAAAATAAGTTATTTATATTAAATTTATTTTTATATAAAATAAAAAAAAATCTTTAAAAAAAAGTTTTAAAAAATTAATCAAAATTAAAAAAATACAAAAAAAAAAAATCTTGTTTGTAATACTAAGATTTAAACTAAGCAGCCAATTATCATTGGAGTTGGTGATGCCTCTCCAAGCACATGAATGTGTGTATCTATTGACGTCCAACTTATTAAGTGAAAATAAGTAAAACAACATGAGATATTTTTATAAATTTTTCATTTTATCAAGATATATGCTCATGTTAAAAGTGAGATGGAAAACATGCATACCTAAAGAGTAAATTAGTAAATTATATTTTTTTATTAACATACGTTTTTTAACATTTTAATAGAAGAGATTAATATAATATCACATTGCGATCCTTCAAAGAAACTTGATGTGTGTGTGTGTGTACGTGGAAGAGCAGGGGGATTCAGTGGAATGACATTGGCGTATCCAAAGATTGGTCCAAAACTATGGAATAATTGCTCAAGATCACGGTACAAGGCAGGGATTAAAAAAAAGAAAAAGAAATATGATTGAAATATACAATATGCATATACATAATCACAGTATATATGAAAGGGAGCTGGGGAAGAACAGACAGATGTTTGCATCCAGGAGAGAAAGAAAAGTGGTGATTGGACAACTGAGGACATGAAATGAAATGGTAATGATAAAGGGGAGTCGGGACTGTGAGGGTACCATTTCACAGGTAGCCTTATTGGGTTGACAGGACACTGAGACTTAGAATATGATGTGATCTTCCCCCTCACAAATAAGTTAATTCTTTCTTTCATTGGCATCATGGTCCCATTTAGCTCGTCTCATTCGGCCTGTCCCTCACCCTCTACTGTCAGCAACCAGGCCCCATTTCTTCTCCTCTATCGTCCCTTCATTATCCTTGCATTTCAATCATGGGTTGGACTGGGAGAGGATAAAGGAGGATTCAGTAAAAATTCCTTCGTTATATTAAATTAAATCATGTTGACGTTGAACGTTGTCATGATTTCATGTAAATTTACGGTGATATGATTTTCATAATGAGAATTGTTTTTTATTTTTTTATTATTAATATTTTGACTCATTTTTTTTATATTATAATTCATTTATATAAAAATATTATTTTTAGAGTTTCAATTAATGAGAAAATAACTATCATTAGGAAGAGAGGTTTCGGATGTCAGTGTAATTTTATAAACTTAAAAAAAATTAATGTAATTATTAAAAACTTTAAAAAATGTTAATGTAATTTATCCTAATATATATATTTTTGTAATGAGTCAATTTTTATATTTTGATCAACGAAAGAAATAAATTTTATTGATCATCAATAAAGCTAAGTGCAAAAAGTATCAATGCTAACAAATTCATCCTAGGGAGATTAACACCAAACTTAAAGCCTATCATATGCTAGCACAAAGCAAACAGAAAAGATATCAATGACCAAACAGCTCCTCACGGACAGAATTCATATAATGATGGTAACTGTGAAAATTATTAACTTATCTAAAAATTTAAACCGTTAAAAAGAGTATAATTTTATTAATATATTCTTTTAACACTCTTAACTTAAACAAATGTGTATGTGTGTGTGTCTATATATATATACACATTGCCACAAAATGGTCACTTGGGGTTCAAATCTTGAGGGCGTGGGTTCGAAAATAAGTAAATATTACTCGACTGTTGATATGTTAATGCATGGCGTTCGATCACTAGATCATTTCTATATATAGAAACATGCATTGTGCTACAGTATATAATATTGATTGCCAATTAGTTAGCTAGACACAGCCTGATTAGAGAGTTGAATTATGTTAAAAACAATAATAACTCCAAATTACCTACGACGAACTTTATATATATATATATATAAATACGTGTCTTAATTATAATTTTTTTATTTATATAATGTATATATTTTTTTATTTTTTAGATAAAAATAAATAGTCATATAATATTTATATGATTGTATATATACATAACAAATTAAGATTGTGACATGTATCTAAATATAATGTCCTACTACTTAATTTGGAGACATGTTATGTCTTTTTGATAAAAAAAAATGTTATGCTTTTTAAATATATATTTTAAATCTTACATCTCAAATAATATCGTATAATAATATTGTGATGTAGGACAATTAGTTCTAGAGTTTGAAGAAGAATTGGATAGAAAATTGGCTGAAAGAGCTAGTCCAAAGAAACAGGCATAATTTTTTCGTTTTAGTTCTCATTTGTTTAGTAAATGTCTAATTTAGTCTTTTTACTTAAGTTAGGGTTTCCATAGACTATTTAAGTCTCTTGGTTATTTGTTTAGAAGAAAAAAAAAGAATAAAAATTTTTTAGTTGGCTCACAACTAACTTTCCTGGTGGATTCCAGTTTGAGTGTTCGTAGGGCTTACGTTGGTAAGTCTTTATACTTCCGTTCTGCGTCAACTGGTATCAGAGCAGAGCGATTTGCCTTGTTCGATGGCCAACAACGAAGCCAGAAGAGTTAACCCTGACGACGCTGGTCGTAGGGATGACGATTTATGGGCAGTGATTGACGAGCAGCGACAGTCGATAGTGAGGTTGGAGGCCATGTTATAGCAACTGTTGGAGTAGCAGCCTAATCCCAACGCCTTTGCCCCTACCAATAGAGATGGCATTGTCGAGGGAGTTGCCCTTGGCCGCCTTGGAGGTGAACGTCCGCCTAGAGCGGCGAGACACGAGCAGTTCGAAGATTTGAGTGATGACGACTCTGATGAGGACTTTGCGGGTTACCAAGGGAATTGTCAACAAAACCGAAACCAAAATCAACCTCACTATAGAATACGCGCAGACATACCGCTGTTCCATGGTAAACTGCAGATTAAAGAATTCCTGTACTGGATTTCTGAGGTTGAGAGGTTCTTCGAGATGACTGAAGTTACGAAGGATCGACAAGTCAAGCTGGTAGCGTATAAGTTGAGAAGCGGGGCTGCTGTTTGGTGGGAAAAGTTGCAGATGGACAGGCGATGACAAGGCAAGGCTCTTGTACGATCTTGGAGATGAATGAAACAACTTATGATCAACAGGTTTCTACCCCCAAATTATGAGCAATTTATTTTCTAGAGTTATCAGGATTGTGTGCAGGGTAACAGGACTGTTGCAGATTATACTGATCGAGAAGTGGTCTAGGTTGTCAGTTCGTAACAACTTGAATGAGACTGAGGGACAGCATGTTTCCAGATATTTGGTGGGATTGAAGTCTACCATTCGAGACAAAATTGGACTGCAAGTCTTTTGGATCGTGGATGAGGAGCATAACATGGCCTTGAAGGTAGAGTTAATGGAGAAAAAATCTAATCGATTTTCCCACTACAAGAAGGACATGGCTGAGACGTCCAGTGCAACTGCGAACAAGAGTAGATTTCCACAGGGCGATGGGCAGAGTCAGCCTAAAACTGCTGCAGATCGGACCCAAAGGGGTTCGGTTCCTAGTAATAACCCTGTTGGGACGTGTTCGATAGTAGCCGCTACGAAGGAAGCCCCACGGGTGGCACCAAACCCGTATGCTAAATCAGGCGGTTTGAAGTGCTACAGGTGCGGTCAACCAGTCCATTGTTCGAATAAGTGTTCAGCTAGGAAACCAGTGAATTTCATGGATGTTGGAGAAAATGACGAGTATGATCAGGATGTTAAAGAATAAGTAAGCATGGAAAACATCCAAATCCCTATGCGATTGGGTGGATTCAAAAAGGACCTAAGGCGAACGTGACTGAGGTGTGCAAAGTTCCTATTTCAATCGGGCAGCACTACCGAGATGAGGTGGTCTGTGATGTAGTCGACATGGATGCTAGTCACGTGTTATTTCGACGCCCATGGTAGTTTGATGTGGATGTCACCTATAGAAGGCGCGACAATGTTTGTGTTTTCAAATGGGGTGGCAGAAAGATTGCAATGGTTCCAAAACGGAGTTCAAGTGGTGGTTCAACTAAGGCTGCGACAGAAGAGCAGTTTTTACTCTCTTTAGTCACGTCAGTAACTGATTAGAATCTGAAATTAAAGAGGCACAAGAGGTACATGTTGTGGTTGTGCGAGCTCTAGTGATCGAAGGGAAGGAAGTGCAAAGGGTTGAGTTACCCGAGAATGTGCAGTCCCTTTTGGCCAAGTTCAATGAGTTGATGTTTGATGATTTACCAAATGACCTTCCACCGCTGAGAGATATTCAGCACCATATTGATTTAGTTCCGAGAGCAAGCTTACCCAATTTACCATACTATCGAATGAGTCCCAAAGAAGAATCAGACTTTATAGGAGAAAGTGGAGGATTTAATGAAGAAGGGGTTTATTCGCAAAAGCATGAGTCCATGTGCTGTTCCCGCATTACTAGTCCCAAAGAAAGATGGCAGTTGGAGGATGTGCGTTAATAGTCGCGCGATTAACAAGATAATTGTCAGATACAGTTTTCCAATTCTGAGATTAGATGACATGCTAGATATGCTGGAGGGTTCGAAGTTGTTCTCCAAAATAGATCTGCGAAGTGGATACCATCAGATTCGGATCAAACCTGGTGATGAATGGAAGACAACTTTCAAAACCAAGGAGGGGCTCTACGAGTGGTTGGTTATGCCTTTTGGGTTGTCCAATGCGCCTAGTACTTTTATGCGACTGATGAACCAGGTATTACGGCCTTTCATTGGAAAATATGTTGTCGTTTATTTTGATGACATACTGATTTATATTTGGAGTGAGAAAGACCATATGGAGCATCTTTGGGCTGTGCTAGAGGCGTTGTCCGAAAATAAGCTTTTTATTTATTTTAAGAAGTGCAGTTGGCTGACAGAACGATTGTTGTTCCTTGTGTATGTGGTCAGTTTGGAGGGTATATTGGTTGATGAAGAAAATGTGAGAGTCATTCGTGATTGGCCTACACCCAAGATGGTAGGAGAGGTGAGGAGTTTCCATGGGCTGGCGACGTTTTATCATCGATTTATTATAGATTTCAGTAGTATTGTGGCACCCATTATAGAGTGTCTAAAGAAGGGTAAATTTCAATAGGGCAAAGCAGCTGACACAGCTTTTGTAGTCATCAAAGAAAAATTGTGCACTACTCTTGTTCTTGCTTTACCCAGTTTTGATAAATAATTCGAGGTGGAGTGTGATACTAGTGGCTTTGGGATTGGAGCAGTTTTGTCACGAGAAAGGAGACCAGTGGCTTTTTTTTTTTTTTCAGTGAAAAGCTTAGTGATGCACGCCGAAAGTGGAATACCTATGACCAAGAATTTTATGCTATTGTTCGTGCTCTCAAGCATTGGGAACACTATCTGATAGTGCGAATTTATTCTTTACACTGATCACCAAGCTTTGAAGTATCTGAACAGTTAGAGGAGTTTAAGTAATATGCATGCTCGGTGGTCAACCTATTTGTAAAAGTTTCCTTTTGTTCTAAAACACAAATCAGGTGTTCTGAATAAGGTGGCAGATGCCATGAGTCGGCGCCCGAGTTTACTGGTCACTATGCAGCAAGAGATTATTAGGTTTGAGTTTCTGAAAGAGTTGTTTTCGGATGATGAAGATTTTGCCCAAGTATGGGAAAAGTGTGTTCTTAAACAAACAGAGGGAGAATTTCATCTGGTCGATGACTAACTATTCCGCGACAATCAGTTATGTATTCTTCGGAGCTCTTTGAGGGAGAAGCTGATTCGAGAGTTACATAGCGGAGGTTTGAGTGGTCACTTAGGACATGACCAAACTATCAGTGGGGTAGCCGAGCGATATTACTGGCCTCAATTAAAACGCGACGTGGGTAACATTATTCGCAAGTGTTATGTTTGTCAAACTTCTAAGGGGCAGGCTCAAAATACCGGTCTTTACATGCTTCTACCTGTACCAAGTGCCATATGGGAGGATTTTTCGATGGATTTTGTTTGGGTCTTCCATGAACTCAGCGTGGAGTAGATTCTGTGTTTGTTGTGGTTGACAGGTTCTCCAAGATGGGGCATTTTATCCCTTGTCGGAAGACATCTGATGCGTCCTATGTTGCTCAACTATTCTTTCGTGAGGTGGTTTGTTTACATGGAGCCCTTCAATCTATCACCTCTGATAGGGATTCGAAGTTTCTTAGCCATTTTTGGGTTACATTGTGGTGGCGGATGGATACTACTCTAAAGTTCAGTAGCACTGCGCACCCACAGACTGACGGGCAAACTGAGTATCTGAATTGAACACTGGGGAATTTAATTCGGAGCATTTGTGGTGATAAGCGTAAACAATGAGACGTGGCACTGGCACAAGCTGAGTTCGCGTATAATAATGCAGTTCACATTGCTACTGGTAAATCTCCTCTTGCTTTAGTGTATCTGTAGCCTTCTAAGCATGCGTTAGACCTGGCATGTCTTCCCAAGGTTGCTGGAGCAAGTGTTGCTATCGAGAACATGGCTGAATAGGTTCGCAATGTTCAGGCTGAAGTGAAAGCCCAGTTGGAGGAGAAGAATGTGAAGTATAAAGCCACAACAGATATCAAGAGGCGTAAGAAATTGTTTGCTGAGGGTGATCAGGTTATGGTGATTTTGCGTAAGGAACGGTTCCCAGTGGGTTCCTATAACAAGTTGAAACCAAGGAAGTATGGGCTACACAAGGTGATCAAGAAGATCAATGATAACGCCTATGTGATCGACTTGCCTACTGATATGAACATCTCTCGAAATTTCAATGTAGCTGATCTTTATAAGTTTTGTGACAATGTTCCGCTTTATCCAGATTATAACTCGAGGTCGAGTTCTTCGCAGGTGAGAAGGACTGATGTAGGTCAATTAGTTATGGAGTTTGAAGAAGAGTTGGATAGAAAATTGGCTAAAAGAGCTAGTACTCGAAGAAACATGCATAATTTTTTCGTTTTAGTTGTCATTTGTTTAGTAAATGTCTAATTTAGTCTTTTTACTTAAGTTAGGGTTTCCAGAGACTATTTAAATCTGTTGGTTATTTGTTTAGAGGAAAAAAAAGAATAAAAAATTTTTAGTTGGCTCACGACTAACTTTGTTTGAGTGTTCTTAGGGCTTACATTGGTAAGTCCCTGTACTTTCGTTCTGCGTCATATTGGTAATGTATTAAGTGATGTAATTAATGTATTAGAGACTCTACCATATTACTGTCACATTATTTTAGATAAAATTGTAGAATAAAATTTTGAAAAACATAACATTATTCTTTTGTTAATACCATTGTGGTTTGTACTTGAAGCTTTGTTTAATGCTATGCTGAAGTACACTAATTGGTTTATTTTTGGGTGGATAGATGTAATATGACTTTGAGAACATAGTTCATAGAGATCTCTCACACTTGTTAATAATTGTATGATATTAGTAGTATTAATCACTTGCAGGATTGCTTGTTCTCAAATCAAGGCAATGAAACTTATATAAAGTATAGTACTAGGTTAGACAAACACAGAATATAGAAACACGCACAAAGGCTATTAGAACTTGTCAAATTAGGGTTATACCTGTCTAAAAAGAGTGTCTTCTCAGCCCAATAGTAATCCTAAGAAAGAATTAGGTTTTCACTGGAATCTCTAGGGTTTCAATAGGTTTTCAACGATAAGCATATTTTGGACTCATTGATACCTATATAGACTCGATCACTGAATGATAGGCTAAAAACAAGTTCACACCAAAATTTCTCAATGACTTGGTCTACCCTATCTTTTGATGGTCTCTTTCTAACTTGTTGGGGGTAAAAAGTTAAATAAATTTGTCCTTCCATATGCCATATATCCGTATAAGAAAAATGGTTTAAAGGGTTTGCTTTGATCTTCTGGTTGGCTTTAAGAAGAAAATGGCTAATTGCAAGCGTAAGAATGCATGGAAGAATATATATTTTTGTTAAAATAAATTTGTTGATTTTACTCATAAATTTTGCCACGGTAATCAGGAGTGATTGCCAAGGCATAACCACCCCCCCCCCCCCCCCCCCCACCCACCCAAATCCAAATCCATAATATTGAAAATTGATTTTTTGCCCTTAGTTTTTATAGAATTATTTTTAAAAATTAAGATTTCCCTATCTCCCAATTTTTTTTTTTTTATATTTTTATAAGAAATCTCATTAAAGTTAAAGTCTGCATACTTATCATTATCTTTTAAGGACAATTAAGGACATACTTATAATCATCTACTACCATGATCTATCTTTTCGAGTATTAATATTATATATTAAATTTATAAAAAGCTAAGGACCTAGAGCATATGCAAAGGAAGATATATATAAGCTTCCATAAATAAGAATGAAGGGAGTGGACAGGGCAACAAAAAAAGAAAGGAAGAATATGAATAACTCCCTTTGATTATCTTATTACTATATTTTAACCATAATATTGTCTAATCACTGCCTTTCTCTTAGCTATATATAGCCATTGTTCCACTCTCACATCCATAAGTTACTTGGTTGAGGATATAATAATATAAGCTCCAGACTTTAAAGGGTCCATTGTTAGATCTTTCCTCCAATTCGCACAGCCTCTCTCTCTCTCTCTCTCTCTGTCTCCACTTGGGTTCTTAGTTTGATGATCTCTTATACATGTGTCACAGCAGAGTTCTCATCGATCATACCAAGATGATGATGGATTGATTTGCTTTAGGGTTTGAAAGGAATCTTCATTTTTTCTTCATGGAGGTTGCATAGATCTATTTATTAATTATGCATATTAGGGTTTGTGTTCATTGGTTGTCTGTGTGATCATTGGTTGTATTGAAAAGAGTTTTCTCCAGTCCACTCATAAAAAGCTAGTTAGCACTAGGATTTAATTAGCTACCAGAGTTCTCACCATACCAAGATGATGATGGGTTGATTTGCTTTAGGGTTTAAAAGTAATCTTAATTTTTTCTACACGGAGGTTGCACAGATCTATTTATTAATTAAGCATATTAGGATTTGTGTTCATTGGTTGTTAGCGTGGTCATGATTTGATTGAAGAGAGCTTTCTTCGGTCCACTCATGAGAAGTAGTAGGATTTAATTAACTGCCGATTCATTCATCCAAATACTGAGTAAATGCATGGATATACCCAGTAAATGAGTGAATGATCTGGGAGACAAATTGAATCTTAAGCTTCTTGTACTTGGACTGAAGGGAGCTCCCTTTATTGTTATCTTATCCAAAGCTCCTACTATATATGCATGATTCTTTCTCAAAATTGTTTGAACTTTTTATATGATCAGTATCTTGCTAGGTCACTTGGAAAAAGTGGTTTAAATATCGAATCAACAAGGTATGCATATCTATTCAGAGCCTTCTTGGTTAATTTTGTATAAAAGATCTTTACAGCTTTTGTTTCTCACATCGTAATTTGATTATTGCTGTTTAAACCGGCTAGTCAGGGTTAGTACTTGCACTTAATATCTGTGATGTTCAAGAAATTATTATATGGTCTGCTATCAAGTTAAGAGTTCTAGCTGATCATAAGCTGACATATACACAAAATCACTTTTTTGTCTTTAAAAAATTAACATGTTATACATGTAGCAACTCATAATTGGCCGAGACTAAGGTTAGAGATCATATAATAATTTTTTTTTCGTGATGTTGATGTGATTAATGGTTTTCTTAGAATTTTCTTTATACTGTTAATTGCTAATCTTGTAAAACAATATATGCTAATCATTGTTTTGCAGTGTTGTGAGCAGCTTAATTCAACTTGGAAACGCTGGTTTTCTGGTTTAAACTAAAAGGCTACGCAAAAAGAGAGCGAGAGAGAGAGAGAGAGAGGCCTCAGAAACTCACACCCTACGACAAAATCAGGTCGTTCTTGGGCCCCTTGCTGCAACAAGTTCCTAGACTTTTTCCCCAGATGGTACAGTAACCGAAATATCCTCATCTGAGAATCCAAACTGCGACAGTGCTGGGAAATGTCTAAGAGATCTTCCATATCCTCTTGTTTTTCTTATTCTTATTCTTATTCTTTCTTTCTTGTTTAATTTTGACCTTGCAAGGACTGTTAGTTTGTAACTCCATTTTGTTTTTATGTTTTGTGTTTCATATAAATGGCCATGAATCATATTCTTTCCAGCTTAGTTTGTACTTTAGATTGCGTAAGCATGTGCAATATACATATATATAAATAGTAATAATATACTATTAAAAAAAATGTTCAAAAATTGATTCTCAAATAATGTGTCAGATAATTTAATTTATAGTCTGTTCATCCTATCATTAAGTGATGGACGATCAATTTAAAATTGTAACATCATTTGAAATATTCATTTTGAGTTTAAAATTTGAACAATGTAGCATGACTCATATATATATATATATATATATATATGTATGTATGTATGTATGAATGTCTGTATCCCTGAGATGAGAGAAGCAAGATACAGTATTCATCTTGGTGTTACTTCTCCTCACTAGAATGTGTCTCTTTTCTCTTATACACAAATTTTTTTTTCCCCAACATAGTTTGTGATGTTTTTGAGCCAATAAGAGACTGATTTCTGTGCTCGAAACAAATCATTTGATCTTACTTGCATTTTCCTAATGCAATTTGCACAGCTTGCTGGCAGCACATGCACTTGTAATGGTTTCAAGTTGTCATTTTGATCTGGCTTAATAACGAGATTTACATAGATTTAGTCGCGGTTTGAAAATTTTTCAAAATTGAATTAAAATTAATTAATTTATATTTTTATAAAATCACTTTTAATATTTTGCAAACAAATCCTAAAACATAATTCACGAGTGTTGTATAAGAAGGTAACATAAAATATGAAAATGGGACTTCATTTATATGGGTTGATTCTGTTAGGAGATATATTCTTACATTCAAAATATTTTGTTATTATTTAATAAATTTAATTTATTATTATTGAGTTACATTTATTATATATGTGAATATTATTATTTTATACCATGAGATTATTAGTCATTAAATTGTTATTGGAAATAGTTTATATATTTTTTTTTGTTTTCTTTGATAACTCGGTATCCGATCCTTCGGGCCGACTAATCTGGAGAACCAATTCCACCGTCTACTAGCAGATGATTCAATTAAGGTCGGGCAGTGTCCCATATAGAAAAACTCCTTAGTTGTTGTCTACCGCTCATTCGGTCACCCCCTTGGGATTAAATAGTTCATGTGAACTTATGGTCAAATAGTTTTAGAAATGTTCGCAGTCAGTGATGAGACTGGGCACCTTGTTTGTAAGACTGTAATACACTTGACCTCTATGTGATAAGATTGTTTATCTCAACCACAAGAGTAATGGATCCGGACTATGTGTTATTGTATTGGCTGTCATATTTTATGTGACTCTTTTATTCATTATTCGCAATAAGTTCTTAATTCTGAGAGAATAGTAGACTCAAGTTCTTAATGGTAGTGACTTTAAGTTACCAATGAGTGAGGTCTCTTAGATCAATATCTCGATATCTTGAAAAATCATTGTTTAAACTATGTAACACATATTTTGAAAACATAATCTACACTCTCTAAATTAGAGAGAATGATATTACCAATTTATTAATTCAATAGATTAATCACTGAAATTCAGATTTGGTTTTTTCAATAAATTGTTTATTGAGATGTTAACCATTTTAATGGTGATTAATAATTAGTGAATTAAGAATTAGTTTGACAGTGTATAAGTCTAAATCCTAATTATTGATATCTAAGTAGAGGGGCTCATTGTATATGTTTGACTATTTTGAGTTTTTCTCTATTTCACTAAATTAGAGTGCAATTCTAATTATTTAGTGAATTAATTAGTTATTAATTAATTAAGAATTAATTAACTAATTGAAACTAATTTAGTAGGACCCTAGATTCTTCCTTCTATCCTAATTTTGTGAACTCCTATAAATATGTGATATATGAAAATAGTAGGACATAACAAATTATTATTATTTTCTTGCAAGATAGTAAAAGAGAGAGCCTACTCTCCTCTCTAGTGTACAACTTACATAGAGGAAAAAAAGGAGAAGACTTAGATGAGTAAAAGAAGCAAGATTGCATCAATTTCTTTAATAATATTTTTTCAATAATCAAGATTATCAAGAATAAGGTGATTCTAACCCTTTTTTTTTTTTAATATTATATGATTCATGTAAAAAAAAAGATCAAAATAGATTTTTAAAATTACTTCCACAATGATTTTGAATCCAACAGATTCAAGTTCAAAAAAGAAGTTATACAGGTGGATTCCATTTAATTAGTGAAAAAATGTAATAAGTTTAAACTGAAACGTATAATGTCCTTCTTGATGTGAATTAAAAGAAGTGGCAAAAGAATTTATGAACCAATATGAGAGGAAAAAAAATTCTAATTTGAAGTCAAGATTGCCTTATAAAAGTGATTAAAAACATTTCTAAAATGTGTTTTGGCCTTGTTACCTTAACTTAAGTATAACTGAAATCTTATATTTTGATCCGAGATGGTCCAACGGATTAAACAAGATGCTTTGTTATGATTGATGGATTTTGGATAAATTCACACATTTAGTTCTTTAATTAAATGTCTTTACTATTTTCAAAAAAGAGTATTTTTTCAATTATTCTGTGTAGAAAACTCCGATTGAGTTTTCATTTGTAATTATCTTCTTCTTAACTTATTTACTTTTTAATTTTTGGCTAATTGCAAAATCTCCTAATTTTGATTTTATCCAAATTTCTAAGTTTTATTAGGATTAAATAGGTTGATAGTTGTGATTTCCTAATTAACTTTGTAGTTTCTTTTTTCTATAAATATGATATGATAACTTCTATTATTTAGTTTTCATCAATAATTTTTTTATTTTAAATTTTAGAGAATTTGTTTTTTTTATTTGTAATTGTTTCACTATTAGAATAATAATATGCTCTTTGTCTTATTTCACATTTCGTGTTGAGTCCCTTCTTGAATGACGAATATTCATTTACCCACAAGAAAACGTAGGAAATTGATCAGATAAGCATAACATTTTAGTTGAATTAAATCTTAAAATATAATATAGCAGTAAAGGAAGAGAAATTAACAAAGAATGAAGTGTGAGTTGTTTCATTACAAATTTGCCAAAACAAACAAATTAAAGGTGGGTTACTCCCTCTGGGGCTTTCAGAACTCATTAATATATATATATATATATATATATATATATTAATAACTTAGTATCCGATCATTCAGGTCGACTAATTCGAAATACCAATTTTATTATCTATTAACGAAGAATCCAAATAAAATTGAGAAAGTATTCTGTATGTACTGATTTAAAAAAAATGACAATGGCTAAATTTTGACATGATGATTTCGGAGGATAAGTCTATGTTAGAACTCCTTAATTATGAGCCGTGAGTGACATATCCAGTGCCAGCATCCCCCCTATCCTCTCTCTCTCTCTCTCTCTCTCTCTCTCTCTCTCTCTCTCTTTGTTTTCCCTTTCCAAACAGAATCTCTAAAAGAAAGCAAATCCCCACCACACATGCCGTCTCTTGCACTTTACATATTTCTTTCAATCTTTATTAGCTACACTAAGCATTATGCTAAATATGGATACAACCTTTCAGTACTCTTAACAGTCTGATATAAACAGTTTGTTTTTGTTTTTAAAAACAGTTTTTTAATTTTAAAATGCAGAATACGTATTTCAAAATATATTTTTTTTAATTTTTTAAAATTTAAATTATCATATCCAAATATATTTTCACAATTTTTAAAAAATTAATTACAAAATTTTAAATATATTTTTAAAAAAAATTTTAAAAATTGTTTCTGAATCACAATCCAAACGGAGCCCATCTCTGATTTCATGAATCAATGGAAATATTTTAAAATCCGTTTAATGTAAAGTTATGTCTGAGTCGATGATGACTCAAATGCAATCCACACTACTCAAAAATTCGACAATTAATGCGTAGGTTTCTTTGTATTTTTTAATTTTTTAATTGTGTTCGAATTAATATTAATAATTTTTTATTATATAAATGTAAGTATTAAATTAATAGTTTCCTAATTATACTGGTAGAAAGAGTTAATAACTTATTATCAATGTTGAAATTAATGAAAACTATATGTTGGAACACTAATGGTGCTAACAGTTGGCATTAAAATCTGACGCTGACATTGTAATCTGAGTATACTTGAAGCTTTGATTTTGCTTTAACCTCATGACCTAGTTAGGATGGCAACTTACCCTGTCTGGTCGGGACCGTCATTGTCCCGCTTCTAATAGGACAGGTATAGGATGAAGTTGGAAAATATAAAGAAAGTCGAAGTCGGAATCGGGGTAAATCTCTAAATGAGACGGGATCGGAGGTGAGAAATATGAACGGAGTTGGGGTTGGGAAAGAGCCACCCCGTCCCAAACTCACTCCATTGTCATTCTTAAACCTAACTAATTGTTCCAACCCATTTGGAAAAGGTTTGGTGCAAAATTGAATTAGATTGTCTTCTTAATGGCAATGTCATGCCCAGCATCATCTTTAAGATACAAAACAGTGAACTAATCTATCTTCAAGAGGAGAATTCGATTGTGACTGGGAGAAAGTTCTAACTATTATTAGGTACATACTCTTCGGGAGAAAATATTTTATATACACATAAATATATTCTTATTTACGAATAAAATATCCAGTAAAACGGCCGGTTCCATCATGATTATCATGGTAAATTTTTAATATGCGAGGAAAAAGTTATCATTTTGTAATGTTGACTAATTCAGGTTTTAAAAACATTGATTTGTATAAGCGTGTCAAGTAGGAGAATTCATGACTACATCCGTTTGAACTTCAATGTGATTGAAGACTTATTGGAAAGTGATTTAGATACAATTTTTTGAAAAAAATTCTAAAATATATTTCAAAATTTTGTAATTAATTTTTTAAAAATTGTGAAAATGCATTTAGATATGATAATCTAAATTTTAAAAAATTAAAAAAAAAATCTATTTTGAAATGCGTATCCTGCTTTTTGAAATTAAAAAACTGTTTTTGAAAATGTAAACAAATAGAGCTAAAATCTAAAAACTTCAATTAAATAACATATTTATTTGTATTTAAGAATGGTAAGTAGACGTAGATACTTGGCTGTTAAATTAAGCGATTAGCACATACTTTATGAGTTCATGTATTTATATTCATAAAGTCATACATAGATTTCACACACTTTGTTTCACTTTACTTTTCATGTATAAATCTCAATTTTAACTTAGATTCAATTAAAAAATATATTTGCATGGTAAAAAACATATGGTGCATTCATATAAAGCACAATTTGCACATTAGAATCTTTGTGAAGTCATGTTCAAATCAATACTTTGGATTCAATACCTTCTTTATCGAGGTAATTGTGAGGGTTTTACTAAGAGAAATCTTAGAATACTTCTAGACCATTACATGAGTTGTTGTACATCAAGTAGCGTGAATTTGTGGGCAATCAAATTGTTGTTGGAACAAAGTATTGTTGTGTAGAGGAACGACTAAGAAGTGCAATCGATATTCAACAACAAAATGTAAAGGATTACGAAGAGGATTAATTAACGAGTAAAATTTACTAGATAGTGTAACAGGTTACTGATTAGTCGTCTATTGTGTCTTATAAATTGGTTTATTAGTAAATACATTCGCTAGTAGTGGTGACTTTTTTTTCCGATAAGAATTTCACACGTAAAATTTAGTGTCTCTCTTACTTGAATGTGCTTTTATTTATTATGCTTTATTATTTTGTTTTTTTTGAACCATTTGATCCTATAATTGATAAGAATTTAATTTAAATTTTATTTGAACATTTGATTTAATCACTTAATTTCATGATTCCTATTTAATTAATTTAAGTTGATTAATTAAACAAATTATTTGAAATTATCTGTGTGATTCTATAGAGTAATTAGTTAATTTTGAATAATCCCAGATCACGTGATTCTGACGATTTGATGATATATCACATATACTATCTAACCATTGAACCATATGATTCCAAACAACAAAATAATTGCTACAAACAAAACAAGTGATGCCCTTGAATTATCTTACGTATACTTTGCTATACAAGTAATGTTAAATATTTCTAATTTTTAAAGATACAAATGATGCTAAAAATTGAAAATATGTTGCATTACTCCTTTTAATACAAATAGATAACTCTATTCTTCTTCTTCTTCTTTTTTAATTTTATTTTTATTACATTTTACTTCCTAAATGAAATTAATGAAGAATAATGATAGATTGTCATATTATTTAAAATACAAAATTTGATTATGCTATACTAACATTCGAGGACTCGAGTCGACAATAAAATTTGATCAAAATCTATCTTAGACCATGGACAAAGTTGATAGGTATTGTTCGTTTTACCATTTTGAGTCAAAATAGGATCATCAAATTTGCATTTGCTAATACTTTCTTTTGAAATGACGCTTCTATTACTCCGAAAAGACTTCAACAACTTATTCTACTTAAGCTGGATCTTTATCAAATATGTATATTCTTGATATTCCTGTATGTTGAAAAGTGTAAAGTTTGCATGTAATGTAATAGCATCTTTGTAAGAAAAATAAATAAATAAATATATATATATATATATATATATATATAAACAAGGTAAAAAAATGTGGTGAAAAAAGAAAGCAATTCTATCCTATGAAAATAGTTTGTCCATTAGCAATTTAGTTGGTGCAGATGTAAAGACAAAAGTGTCCGAGCTCTAAAAAGATTTTATGCGATATCATGTTTGGGATAGACTAGTAGCATTATAATTGTCTCAGACAAGAGTCATTCATATGAACAAGTGCATTTTACATTGTCGGTGGAATAGTTTTACAGTACTACCAGACCTGTACATTTTTCTGCGGTTGGTGAAAATAATTGTTGAATATTGGGATCGATGTAACTCCGACTCATAGTTATTTAGACATTTATTAAATTTGAACGAGAGATTTAATAAGATTAAAATTCTTATCATTTTTGAATTTTAACCAACGTAAATATATATCATAATTTTAGTTAAGCAATGGGTGTGAGAGAATTTTTGGTTATCTGTCAACTTTCTTGCATTCTCTTTCCGTTTTCTTTTTGAAATTTTTTAGAAGTTACCATCGCGAGACCTCTGGACTTAGATTATGAAAATACATAGGCATTTCAATTTTGTAGCTGTCCTACTGACGAGAAATTTTTTTATATCGACGTATATGACAGACAAACTCATAACACAAGCTGGTTATTTCCGCTTCCGCGAACCCGAACTACAAGAGGTAACCGGGTTCAGCCCGATTGTTATTTCATATATTTCCTTCATTTGTATCAGAGTCATAGGCTTGTGTTCGCTGATATATGTGTTGTGTATATGCGTATTTATTAAAAAAAAAATCATGTATTTAACTCACACAATTGATTTTTAAAAGATCATTATAAGAACACCGTTTGAACGATCAGTCATGGTGGATGTGTTCTCCATAAACTCAGTATGTAGCCTTTAAAATTTTATTATGATCCATCGTCGAATATGTGAGAGATCTGAGTTTAAATTTATGATTTTTCAAGAAAATACAACTTTAATATGAATTTTTAGGTTTTAATACGATCTATCTATAAAATCTTGATTACTATGCATAAAATTTATATTGAATTGTTCCTTGTCGCGAGAACTTTCTAAAGATATATGAAACAAAATTTTTTGTTAAAAAATGAGTGAGATATAAGGTTCCAAAGTTTGACAGTAGTTATGGCCAAACCCTGTTTTTGAATAAGATGAATTGCAAAAAAATGCAACCCCCACTCTCGGCGGGACGCGTGGGAGCGCGTACATCATTTTTCGAAGCCTATTTTTTGACATCTCCGGAGAATGAGCCTCACTTACTAAATTTGTGACCCTGTGATATATTTTTTGTAATTTTTTCATTTCTAAAAATTAGTTTAAATTAATTTTTATTATGAAAAAGTGTAAAAATGTGTTTAAATATTTTTTCAGAAATTTCAGAGAGTTATATTTGATATTAAAATCACATATCAATATTTAGTATACTTTTGGGGGTCCAAATCATTTTTTGGTGAATTTGTTTACCTATTTTTGATATTTTTTGCAGGTTTAAAAATTGATTTATACCAAAAATTGGTTAAAAATTTTGAAAAATTTATTTTAAATGTGAAAATTTCTTGAAAAGGGTCTGAATATCAGGAACAATTATATTATGTGTGGGTCATTTATGAATTAATTATCATATGGATAATTGTTTATTTGCATCATTATTGTGTAATATTGATTCCCATTAATTGTGAGACCCAAATATCCACTCTCATTGTGGTGAGATGTGGTAAACCCATCCATCAAAACCCATTATATTATTATGCATGTAGATGTATGTTGTAATTGGATGAGCTTATTTAATTAATATTCTAGTACACGTATTGTTGTGATGTATAGAATAACAAAGTTAATTTTATGATATATGAGATATTGACGCGACATTCCCATTTATTTTATTGCTTTTAGTAGATTGATGATGTAATAAGTTCATTCTACAATGTAATAAATTTTGAAAAGGATTGTATTTATTTATGAAGTCTTGTAAAGGGATGTGCTTTCGTTGAAAACTCATATGTCCACAAATTATCTTGACATGATGTATTAGAATGCTAATTGGGCTCAAGTGGAATCCATGCGCTTTAGAATATGAGCATTGATTATTATTATTATTATGTGGATGAATTAAATTTATTTTAATTTAGAAATCATTGTGTGGATGAATTAAAGTTGTTTTAATTCAAAAATTATTTTGCTCGAAATTATTTAAAAATATACTTCTATTTACATAAATAGGAGATGATTATGAGCTTAACGAAATATTCGATCTCATAGTATATAATAGAATAATATTTTTAATTGAACTTTTGATAGCAGGATAATATGATGAATGCATGCTTAAATGTCAACCTACGCACTATGATAGTAGTGAAATAACCTAAATGAATGTGAATGCCGACTTGACCAACATAAATGATTAGAACGACCACATCACACATATATCATATGTGTAGATATTGACCAATAAGAAACATAATCCAATACTTTGAGACATGAAAGTTTGTCATAATTAATTAAATTGTTAAAGGCGTTTTATTATATGGAGCAACATATAAATAAATCTCATTGAAAAATTGATTGGATTAGTTCTATAACAATTATAGACTTGTCTTGATAAGCAGCAAATTCTTGCCATATAGTAACTTGGCTCACATTTAAATTTTTATTTTATTTTTTAAAAACCTGCATAACTCTACTTATTTAAATAAAAATATTTTTTAAAATAGTACGTCATCTTGAAATAAAAGGTAGAGCGCCAAGAGGCAAACTCCTAAACTAAACTTGTCACCTTGGGTGGGCCAAACAAAGCTTTTGGGCCAATGTTTATAGACAAGAAAAAGTTGCTAACTAGGGTAGGGTTGAGAAACTTGCGTCAAAAGTAGGCAAAAAAGTCAAGTGTCATAGGGCCATGCATGACAAATAATGAGATATAGAATGAGCTGCTATTTAAGAAGAAAATGGATCATTTTACTCATAGTTGTATTCAGTCAAAGTTGACTATTTTATTCAAAATAGAGAAGAGATTAAGTAAAAGATATAAAATGGCAAATAAAGAGCGCGACTTTACAATGCTCATAGATTTTTGTACATTATGCACAAGTGGTAACATAAGAATTAATCACCACAAGAGGAAGCTGATTAATTCTTTTGAGCAACATATGGCCTTATGATAAAATAATTGGATATTGGTGTATGACTAGACGTTTGGTCCACCTCCAATCTAATTGATTATTGTCTTTTTCTCATTTTTAAATTTCAGCCTTTGGGACTGAATGAAATTATTTATTCTTTGTGAAATAATAGTTCAATGTAGATTGATTAGTTTGATCTACCCCATTTTAGAAGCAACTTCATTATATGAGTATGATAGTTGCTCTGTCTCATTAGATTATTTGATAATTTTGGACTTATTTCTTTATGGCTTTCCACGATGTTATTTTTTGAACAATAACATGGATACATTGAACTAGATTAGATGACTAGATTAGCTTGAGAAGATCTGTTAGGATTACTCACAAAAATCAGTTTATCAGTATGTAAACCCTATTTGATTGGAAAGACCTGTAAGAAACCTTATTTGTAAGGTAGACCGACTCCTTATCAACTAGAGTCAATCCTAATAGCATATGTAAACTCATGATATTTAATCTATTATTTTCTTCTTTTGTTACTTGAGCTATAATTGCTCACCTAACTCAAGCATTAGTTGTTTTGAACATTGCTATAAGCATTAGTTGCTTTAAGCATTTGTTAAAAGGTTGAGTATTGAAAATGAAGAATTTAAAAATTCTTCGCACTAATTGTAAGCGAGAGTACTTGTCTGATTAGTTCAAGACATTTATGTGAGAAAAATGGAGAAATTGGATTTTATTAAATACAGTTGGGTCGATGATGACGCAACTATATTTTGTACAGCCTATATCCCTAACCGAGTGTCCTAAAAATCAATTCCTTTAAGTTTAAGAATGATAAAAGTCTAATTTGGAGGGCTTATCACCATTTGGGGTTTATGTGATTTGTTTACATTATTTATTATTTCTGTAAAAACTTGGCTCTAAGTTTTAAAAATGTTAGATTTTAAAATATTCTTTTTGAAAGTTTAAAGGGCCATTAGATTCTTAATTGAACACCCCAAGTTAAGGAATGACTAAATTGAGTTTCATAATGAGAAAACTTTAAAGGATCTTTAACTTTGTAGGTAAATAGAATCTATGGAAGTCACACCATTTCTCGGTAAGGGTGGGAAATTGTTATCTCATTCTAAAATCGTCGATAATGTTTTGGATAGTGGGAGTGACTTGCCACCTAGTGGGAGTGTACCATTAGTTGGGATTGTACCATTGGAGGAAAACTCTTAAGATCCTTAGTTGTGTTAAAGCAAATGTAAAATCTTTTCTCATCATCTTTGTGAGATTGAAGGGAAAAATTTTTACTATTTTTCCACATGTTTAAGTGACTATTGCTTTTTATGTAGAGGCAAAAGTTTTCTATTCTAATAATATAAGGATGATTGCTATTAGTGATAAGTTGAGCTAAATTAGCAAAGAATCAAATTTGGAGAATGATTGATCTCCTTTTGTGTAGGATTGATTAACTAGTGTTGTTGTCCTATCTTTTTTTGAAAATGACCTATCTCAAAGGGGATATTGACAATGTAGAGAAATTCTCCCTAGTGGTTAGAATTGTCTTTATCCACCTTATTCTAATGATTGTCGCATATGTTAAATCTTAGAAGTTTTCTAGATGGACTTAAAAATTATCCCTTCTACGGAGAATTATATGATGATTCTTCGTGATTCAAGTTTTGGACTTCAAGGTTAATGAACAAAAAAGCAAAGTATGCTTACTCAAGTGTTCATTTGTGACCTAAAATAATCGTTTATGCAATTTTGGGCTTTAAGATTAATGAACAAAGAGCGCAGAGTTTGCTTGCTCAAGTGTTCATTTATGACCTAAAGCCATTGCCAAGTGAGTGGAACCTTAGATTTCGTCGAACAATTGGTTTCATGATGATCAAGGAAGCCACGGAAGGTCTAAAAAAAGTATTTTGATTTTTTTTGTGCTTGTTGACATATATGAAATTAGTTGTCCCACTTGGAAGTGGTTATCTTGTATTGAGGAGGACATAGGTGAAGTATACTATGTTTGAATTTGAGTTCCATAGAGATCGACTTGAAGGATTTCTAGTTTTGTCTTGAGAAATCTGTAAGTAATCTTGTTAGCACGGTGCTAACCTTTTGATAGATTGATATGGGCGCATACTTTAGTTTTGATCATTGCAATTAGACTAATAGTGAAAGAGATATTTTGTGAAAATTTCTATTTAAGTGCAGTTGAAATCCTGAAGTGCAATAGGATGTGTACTCGATTATTTTTGCAGCTCTTATTGATGGTTAAACTTTTAAAGCAACTTAATGCTTTGATCATATGGATTGTCAAATAATTAGAGCAGCTTAGTGCTTTGCTCATATAAATGGTCAAACTCTAAGAGCGGTTTAGTATTTGCTCACTGAACTTTAGTTAATTTGTTTCTTTGATATCTAAATGATGTAAAAAAATACATGGTTGGTCGTCGTAATTGAGGCAATAGTTTGGTTGTGGAGATTTTAGTAGCGCCTTAACATAGCGCCATGTAGAGAAGATGATATTTTTATCAGCTATGATTGTATGACAGCTCTAGCATATACAAGTATTGTGTTCGTTGCTGCTTTATTCCACATTATTAATAAGCCTTACAAGCTTGAGGAATATAAGTGTAGGTGATGCCTTTCCTTTTTTGTAGTGTCCTTTGGACTTAGGGTCTAAAATGACAAAACTATGCCGCCACTAGGTTGGAAGGTTAGGCTCGTTAGTGGGCTGATAGACCAATAACGGTGATGAGAGAACCAAACATATTGGCATTATTTTTTACTACACATGTTTGAGATAGAGTTACGCAAAGGGAGGGGTCCTAAGCCCATACTTAGTGATGTTTTACATCTTGTGTTACATAGTTGGGTTTATTTTGGATTTGATATATTGGACACGTGTGACATTATTTCATCATTATATGATTTTGTATTCATATTGAGATGATTTTTTGATGTTGTGAACATATATGAAAAATGTCAATAGGTTTTGATTGGCTTTTTCACATGAGCAATCGCCTTAGCGCTTAGATAGCGAGCAAGATAAGACATTGAGTTTTTGGTTGGTGGGAGAGTTCATCTTTATCATATATGTCGCTTTGACAATGAGGGTCAAAATGAGATTCTTTTAAAGAATCGAGCATAAAGGTTGACCACACACCTCATATAACCTGAAGAAAGCTGAATGCGAACTTTCAAACAGGAGCGAGGAGAGCAACTGGGTTTGAATGTTCGGGTTAGGCGCTGAGATAGTGATGAGGGGCGCTGAGATAGCGACGGGCACTAGATAGTGACTAGACTAAGATTCATAAGACGTATATTTTTATTTTTATGAGATTGAGATTGACATGCCCAATTGAGTACACTACAAAAATAAGTAGTTTTGGCGACGCACGGTGTACGTCGCCAAACGCCACTATTAGCGACGTACACCATGGGCGTCGCCAAAAGCCACAAAAATTCCTTTCCCGCATGAAAAAAAAAAGCGCGTCGATCAATTTGTGACGTGCCCGTAAATATTAGCGACACAAACGTGCATTGCGAATAATGGGTTATTCACAATGATGTCGTGTTGAGCAACTATTGGCGACGCGCATAAGCTTTTTAGCGACGCTCATTGTGCGTCGCTAAAAAAGCCCCCCATTTATACCCCAACCGTCCGCGACCTTTGGTTTTCTCTTCTTCTTCTCTTGGTATGGAGCCCTATTTTTTCTCTCTCTCTCTCTCTCTCGGTCTTTCACTTTCACTCTCCACGCTAGGTTCGGACAGAGGCGGACGGCATTTTGGGCAACAACGGCGGACCGGATATCGGTGACGGACCAAGTTTCTTTCCTGTAAGACGCTAAGTCGTTGCTTTCTTGTTAAAACTTACCTTCCTTGCCTTTCGAATGCTTGATCTTCCTTTTTGTAATGGAGTCTCTCTTGTTAGGGTTTTCTTTTTCTTTTTCTTTTTTTTTTTTTGGTAAATTTTTTGGGGTGTTTTTCTTCTTTACTGTACATAAGTTGAAATCACATCACAATTCTAGTTGATGCTTCTTGAGTTTTTGGCTAAGGCGGCTCCATTTTAAAAGTGAAATCACTCAAATCATTTGTATAATTTCATTTTAAAGAAAAAAAATGTGAAATGGAGCCCATTTAACAAAAAAGGGAGAGCCAACAAGGGATCTTGTCATGAATAAAAAATTTAAATGTATGGGTGTTTGGGGGGAATCAATGGAAGTAGTCCGAAAGGCAAGACTTCCATAGACCATCGATTTTTCAAAAAGTTAACCCATCTTCAACCACAGCAAAATAGCCCTGTGGGGAGAGCAACACCATAAAACAATTACTTGAGCTGCAGATTCATTTTTATGGGGCCATGAAGCTGCAAAGTAGGCGTCTTTTACCTTCAGCCATTGGCCCTAGTACAGCTACGGCATTGGTTGCCACATGGTTTGAATCACACTCCTTTTGAAGCTTAAGATTTTGAAGATAAACCAAAAAGGCAAAAAAGAGTGAATGTGTCTTTGACACAAACATACTCTGCTTTCAAACACTACATTGGTGTACAACATTTGATATATGCAGAGCAGTCGACTAATGAGATTTCTTAATTGTTTGGTTCCAAAAATGGGTCTCGTTGATCTTCTATCTTTTGGAATGTCATTCTACAATGTTGTAATATTCATATACTTATAGATACTGGAGCTTTGAAGTTGATTGGATTCTAGCAAATCCTTCTGCTAACAATTATTTAAGCCATTGCTTACTTATCAATCACAAATATGCATGCACGAATGAGAGAGAGAGAGAACTATGAGACCAACGAAATTTGATACCTGACAATTGATTTTTTTTTTTAATCTCTTTTGAATGTGTTCTGCGGCAGAGCATTGAGAAAAGAACAATGCCTCGCTGAGTTAGGTTTCATCTTTTATTATTAGACAATCTATCAATTAATGCTAATAAGTAATTTTGACATTTAAATAAGGTTATTTTAGTTTGAATGATCACATATTTTAACGGAGTTAACATGAAAACAAATTATTGGATTTTTTTTTTTTGTAGCAAAATGTTCTTATTTGACCATATTAGATAGCCAAAAAGATTTTATGGACTTTTTGGATTGAAAAACAAAATTTAAGAACTTTTTAGTATTTTTTTCAAAAATATTCATTTTATATTTTAATTTATTTTTGTCTCATCTCTTTCCCTCTCTCTTTTTTTAATTACTTTCTCATCTATTTTTAGTTCCCTCCTTTGCTATTTAAGAAATGGTATTTTTTTTTTGTTGTCTTCTCTCTCTCTTTTTTGAGGAAAATTAATATATGTATTGGTTTGAAGAATGTTAATTTTGGTATTGAATTTTGTGAGCTCCAAATCATGTTAGTACACATCAAAGAGAAAATAACGATAAAAAGAATATTAGAAAAAGTATTTTTACCTTTTATATACTGGTGAAATTATAGTTGAATATATTAAAAATTTTAAAATTTTGTATGAGCATTAGGGAAAATAAATTAATATTTTGTAGATGTTCATTGTTTATCTTTAAAATGTTAGGCATTTTATTTTTTTGGGTAGTATATCCTGATGAATAATATTAGAAATTTAGTCTACAAGTATTTTGATGTCTTCATTAGGTATTTTCACTTTTTATTATCATTTATATGTATGTAGTGTTTGACTTGAATATTAGTACATGATTTTATATCTTGTGAAATTAGAAGTAAGAGTTTATTGATAATTTATAATCTTTTGGGGCAATTAGTTTCTTAGATTGTTATCAAGACATTGTTTTTTATTTTTTTTCCATAAGTAAAAAAGAAGAAGAGGAAAAGAAAATGAGCTAGTTTCTAAATAGAATAGAAATTGCTTTGAAACCATTAACAACCCTTGGCCTACCCTTTTTAAATGAATCGAAATTGCTTGACCATCTGGATCCTATCCATATTCCTAGTTTGAATTTTAGTTTGAATTTTGATCATCAACATTACCCTATAATGGTAGCTCGTTATGGATAAGATCAGGATTGTTTGGACAATGAAAGGACTTTCAATTCTCTTCTCTATTTTGACTGTCATACTTGCTAACTAGGTGAGAATATGTCTTCTTCTCGAATGGAAATGAAACTTCCCATTGCCAAGCATTTCTTCAAGGTCATGATGCCTGGTTTCCTTACAGAACTTGTATGTCCTCTCTCTCTCTCTATATATATATATGTGTATGTATATTTGTGTTTGTGTGTGTGTATATGTATGGCGCCTTCAGAAGTGAACATGAAGTCATGAACCATTTGTTTGTGCCATGACTTTTTAGCTTTATTTTAATGATTTTAATCATTTAAGTAGAAGAAAAAAATTGAGAATTCTAATGGAAAGCTTCTGTGAATGTTTTGGATTATTGATACTTAATCATCAAATCAAGTAATTCTTGTTACACTTATCTAGTGAATGGGACACATGATGTGGTCAGTCCAAGTGTCTTTTCTCTTCTTAATGTAACAACATTTCATAATGACTCAATCACTCTAATATAGTTTTTTGAATTTCAAATTTGCACAGTACATTCCACCCGCTTTCTGTGGACAACTAGGTGAAGTAAAATCGGAAGAAGCAATTCTAACAAGTTGTAAAGGGCCATGACATGTTAAACTTGGAAAATGTAACAAATGATTTATTTACTTCCGAGAAGGTTGGGATAATTTCGTGCAACACCATAGCTTCTGTCTCGGAGATTTTGCAGTATTTGAGCATATAGGAGACATGCATTTTAATGTGTGTGTGTTTGATTCAAGTGCTTGCGAGAATGAGTTTCCACTGAAGTTAGCTCGTAAGATAAAAAGGGAACTCCATGTAGCGTATGAGATAAAGCGGGAACCCTACGTAGCGTATGAGATAAAGAAGGAACCCTGCGAAGTAAATATCCATGAAAATGTCAAACACATTAAGAGTAAGTTCTATTCTATTCAAATGTAGTCAAATGTCTCATCCATTTTCCATGAGTGCTTATGTTCTTGATCTCCTTTGATGTTTTTGATAATTGCAAATAGTATATCTCTTGTTTTAGCTTGTATCTCTTTTTGGTTTCAACGTCGTAATAGATTTTCCTACCTTCTAAACCACTAGTGGCAATGAGTATTTTTTATGATATTGTTTGAAATTACTTATCAAATGTTAAATTTGTCCTTAACTTTTGACCAAAAAATCACGGATAATTTTGTTCTTCTACAATTTTTTGTTTAACGGTGCTCGCAACAATAGTATAAGAGGTGCAAACAAAGAGGCTACTGTTTGCAATTCGCATGGGTTCCAAGGGAGATTAGTGTAGTTTTAGTTGTTTTTTCCTCTCTAAACCAATGAAAATGGAAATAGACTTACACGAACTTACGATACTCGGTTCGGATGCCCGGTTTGAAACTTTTGCGAGTTTCAGCTCCAAAAATGCCCATTTTGGGGTTTTGACGGACCAAAATACCAGATATCGGCCTACCGACCCTGAAACTCCATCACACACCTCAAAAATGATAAAATAGAGTTGCACGAACTTACGGCACTTGGTTCGGATGCCCAGTTTGAAACTTTTGTGAATTTCAGCTCCAAAAAGGCCCATTTTGGAGTTTTGACAGACCAAAATATCGGATATCGGCCTATTGACCCTGAAACCCCATCACCCACGTCACGAATGATAAAATAGACTTGTACAAACTTACGGCACTTAGTTCGGATCACCAGTTTCAAACTTGTGTAACTTTTCACTCTAAAATGCCTCGTTTTGGGGTTTTGATGGACCAAAATGCCGGATATCGGCCTACCGACCCCGACATCCTATCACACATCTCAAAAATAATAAAATAGACTTGCACGAACTTATGGCACTCAGTTCGGATGCCCGGTTTGAAACTTTTGCAAATTTTTGCTCCAAAAAGGCTCATTTTGGGGTTCTGACGGACAAAACACCGGCTATCGACCTAACTACCCCAAAACCCCATCAAACACCTCAAAAATTATACGATAGACCTGCAAAAACTTACGACACTCAGTTCGGATGCCCAATTTGAAACCTTTGCAAGTTTCTGCTCCAAAAAGGCTCATTTTGGGGTTTTGACGGACCAAAACACTGGTTATTGGCCTAACTACCCCAAAACTCCATCACACACCTAAGAAATTATACAATAGACTTGCACAAGCTTATGGCACTCCGTTCGGATCACCCGTTTCAAACTTATGCAACTTTTCGCTCCTAAAATGCCTAATTTGGGGTTTTAACTAACCAAAATGCCGGATATCGGCCTAACGACCCCGAAACTCCATCACACACTTCAAAAATGATAAAATAGACGTGTACGAACTTACGGCAGTTGGTTCGGATCACCGGTTTGAAACTTATGCTACTTTATGCCGTTTTTATTATTTATGCATGTAAAAAAATATATATTCCATTCTATGTTCATATATATATATATATATATATTTAATAAGGGTTCTAATATATATCATTTGATCTTTATTTTAGATAGATCGGGATTATTGCGCCACTGTCTTTCTGTTCTCCATCGGGACTTACTATTTTTATTTGTTTTTTTTCTTTTAATGAACATCTGTAGTTACATTTTCTGATACTATTTTTTATTTTTATATTTATTGAAAAATTTTACTTTTACAATTGTAAGTAATTAGTATAATATATATATATAAATGCATTTTTCTTTTAATATATTTATTTCAGAATATTTGAATTTTATTGTATATTAGGATGTTTGATACAGGTTTTGAACGGGAATAAAACAAAAATAAAAACAAATAATACAGGTCAAAATCAGGTGTAGGGAAAAAAAAAAAACTTTTAGTGACGCACATTGAGCTAGCGTCGCTAAAGGTTGGAACAATACACTATTTGCGACGCGTCGTATATGTCGCTAATAGTAACCATTAGCGACGCACCATAAGCGTCTCTAAAGGGTCTTTTTAGCAACGCTCATTGCGTCCATTTATAGTATTCGCGACGCCCATACTTGATTATTAACGACACCTGTTGCATGTCTTAATAGTTACCTTTAGCAACGCACAAACATCTGAGCGTCGCTAATAGTATTTGCGACATGACTATTTGCGACGCATGGAGCGACGCCTAGATGTGAGTTGCCAAAGAGAATTAGCGATGCACATTACTACTATTAGCGATGCCTGTGCGCGTCGCTAATAATGTCTTTTGCTGTAATGGTGGGAGCTTTGTTGTAGTATAAACATTACATACTATATGTGCTATTGATGTGACCTTTAATAAAGAGAGTGATTGAATGTATCCCTGCTTCGTCATTGTGTGAGCTATGAGAACCACTTTGAGTTTCATTATACCCTTTATGACCTAGGACTATGTTATGAAGAGAGAACTTGATGTTGCTACTTTAGCATGTTGCTAAAGGACCATGATTGATGTGGTTCGCCGGGACATGTTTAGGAAAGCAGTTAAGTTCAATTGGATTAACGTGAGTAGTTAGGGAAGATGATTCCGTAATACACTATTGTGTTGTGACTCATTGCCCGGGTGATCTATCCGGTTTATGCGTTTATTGATGTGATCATGAGTACAATACATATTAGAGGGTTCAAGCATCGTACTGAAATTAGTTCTCGTGAGGGATAAGGGATGCTGAATCTGGTGTAACAGAATAGTCTGGGGCATAAACGAGATTATTTGTTTGTTTGTAATGGGGTACTATGTTGGTGTGATGGTAGTTTGATATAGTACTCCTATCCTGATCTTTCTCGTCCGGTCATACGATCCATTTCCTGTATGTGGAAGGTGAATCAGAGAATTTAGTACTCACCCTATGTGGATGAATGAGAGGTGTTGGATATTGGGATGGGCTTGACTCGAACCCTTTTCCATTTGGGCATCTACAAGATTTGAAAGAAAGTTGTGATAAGATTAAAATTCTTATCGTTATCTGGTTGGTTTTGAATTTCAACAAACACAGATATATACCGAGATTTTGTTTACGCGATGAGTGTGGAAGAATTTTTGGTTATCTGTCAACTCTCTTGGATCCTTTCTCCATTTTCTCTTTGAGATTCTTCCGAGGTTATTATCATGAGATCTCTAGAATTGGATTGTGGAAATACATAGGCAACTCAATTTTGTAGCCATCCTATTGACGAGAAAAATTTCTACATCGACGTACATGACAGAGAAGTTTGTAACACAAGTTGGTTCCTTCCGTTTTCGCGCACCGGAACTACAAGAGGTAACCGGATTCTGTTCGATTATTATTTCATATATTTCCTTCAATAACAAATAACAAATACCACGTATTACGATTGACATATGTGTGTGTATATATATATATATATATACACATGTATGTATGCATGTATATATATATATATATATATATATATATATATATATATATATATATATATAGATGTGTATGTAGTTGTAGAGGCATGATGTCGGGAATCATTTTTAATGTAGAACAACTGAGGGGAGAGTTCATTTAGGGAAGTCCAATGTTAAGTTAAATTGTCTTGAGACAGTAGTTAGAAACGTTTTTTCAAAACATTTTTGGCGACGAAGACTTCTAATAAGACCCGTACTAAAATCCAGACAAATGTTTAAAAGCAGAGTATCCATTCGCATCTGTGCAACTAAAATCAGAACTTGTTGGGGGCATTAGAAGGGATTATGTGACTTATCAAATCGTTGGCAACCCTAATTTGCAAAGGGCAGCACTATTGACAATCCATTAGAAATTGCATGCACAAGTAAATTGAATATGTAGCACAAATTGCTTAGAATCCAGGGCAAACAGAGCCACCTGTCATTAAAACATGTAATAATAGTAGGTCTAGCAGCTAAATTATGGGGTGTGTGGCTCCAAAAAGTGTCCAATTAGTAAGAAGACAGATTGCTATGTCAATGTCATATGATGAAAACAACAGTTTGGGCTCACGGGAGGCTGTATCTGGGAACAAAACAATATATGAATAGGAAAAATAAAGATAAGGTACTCAGTGAATTCATCCACATAAATACACACAGGCTCACATGGAGAGCTCAAAAATGGAAACAAAAAAGTTAGAGATGTTTGAAATAGGGCCTTGTGAAAATGCTTACCATATGGGCTTCTTGATAGGCCAGAGGTTCTCCAACCAGATAAGGAGTAGGTTAGCCACAGACCTCATTCTTCAGCAGCAGCTCCTCCCTTTTGCCCAAACCCCAAAATCAAAGCCACTCATTGAAGCACTGTCCGACGCTAACCGGAAAAAGTTCCCAAGGTATTGGGATGAACTCTTGGGGACTGCAGAAGGAAGTGGCACACCTGTTCTCAATGTAATGATCATAAGTGTACCTCTTAGCCATTAAAACAATTTATGTGTTAATAGTTTATTGTTTTTATTATTTTTATTAATGTAGCAGTGATACTCTGGTTGTTCATGTTTCAGTTAATATTACTCAACTTCAGGAAGGAGATACTCCCATTTCTTCCAAAGATATCAACAAATTCAAATGGTGATGCCACAGATGACTGTTCTGATGTTCTTGTTGTTAGTGATTCAATGGCCATTGCAGCTCACAACGAGGACGCAAATGTAGCTCTAGTTGGCCACACGTAAGTTCTAACTCAATATATTTCATCTATGTTCTCAAGATTGTCTTTGTTCTTAAAAGAGTCAATTGTGATGCAACACAAAACACAATAAAAATTGAGCACGTTGAATTCCTTGAAATGAATCAAACACGGGGATTACTCATTCAAACAAGAGAATAATTCTTCAAATTTGAAATGATATATTATTAATACAACTGTATAATAGAAGACCTGTTACATCATATTTATAAGCCTAGAAAACTATTACTTTGAATAAAAACTACTAATTCCTATACTAGTCCTAATAAAATTAGAAAACTAGAGAAATTTGGAGGAAAAAAAAATTAAAATTGAGACTTTTTTGCAGCTAAACTCATAATAGGAAACTAGATAAGAAAAAAGAAGACAGTCACAAACAACATCTCGTTCTGAATTTCCTAAGAAGTAATTTTTTTTAATAAGTTCCTAAAAAGTAATTGACAATCTAAAACTTTCCTTAAATAATAAAAATAGCTAATTAAACGAAAGAATTTGGCCAAAAAAGGGCTTTGGTCATGGTCGTAACGTAATGAGCTCGGTCCGTCTCGTCATTCTGGGTCAAAAGTAGGTAGGGATAATCAGCCCCCTAAACGAGCGTCCCAAAACTGCATTTACTATACTTGAAATGAGACTTATGACGTTCCCATTACTCCAAGAACTCATCAGCCACGTGTTCTACATCAAATTGGCACGATCTGATTCAATTGATAAATGAGTCAGACTCATTCATGATGAATGGCTAGATAAGCCAAATGAGTTGTGAGCATTTCTATGTCTATATCTATATCTATCTATCTATCTATCTATCTATCTATCTAGGGTCTTTAGTTTATGTAACAGTTGTTATGTAATGGTGCAGCTATCTTATCAAGGCTACTCTATTGAATGGTATATGTTTCACTGCCTATACATACGCAGGGGAGCTCCCGAGCTGTGCATTTGGCTTCAACAATCATGGACTGGTGAGTTTTATCGTCCATTATAAATCGATTACAGGTTTTGTATTAGCGTCATAGATTATAGTTAGTATGTTTCTGCGATTGACAATATGATGGGTCTGACATAGTAGCAATCTTTGATCAACATGCAAATGATAAGATGTTTGAAACAATTAAACCAGTGAACATAACCTCTTGAACATCTAGTCAGAGAGGTTTTGGCCCTGGATGTTCTATCTTGTGCTGAATATTACTACCATTATAAAACCCAAATGATTGAATTCTAAATACGTGGAACTTTTTAAAGGCATTTACACTGAATTCAGTACCCCCCTCTGAAGATGAGATTGTCGCCGGTGGCATTGGGCGGAACTTCATCTCTCGAGATCTACTTGAAGCAATAAGCATTGATGATGCATTGACAGTAAGCTGTCTGTCTCTTCCTCCCACACCTTTGAAATTCGTTTGGGTTAACTTATGGGGGGGTATTGATATATTGGCTTGTGTTGCAGAGGATTCATTCATCAGAAGCTTCTGTTGGGCATAGTTATAACTTGATTGACTTGAAGACTCGTAGAGCTCTGAATGTGGAAACTGCATCAAAAAACCGTGTTTCGGTTCATGAGGTTGGGGCAACACCATTCTTCCATGCCAATACGTATCTTCATCTTCAAGTTCAGCAGGTAACTAACATAAATTACCTATTGCATTCAGATAAAAGAATGAATTCAACTCAGAGCACTACACTTCCACAGCGAGTAATCAAATGCATTTTTGAATTGCTGATGTGATGAAATAATTATAATAGAACTCAACTTAACAAAGTCTTATCCCAACTGTTTGTGATCGGCTATATGAATCTTATCTTGCTATTATGATGAAACAACAATAATAATGGGCCTTCGGTGATGAAGGTACATGATGAGAACTCAATAAGTAGGCAAAAAAGAGCAGCTTTGCTACCAAAACAATCCAAAAATGATTTCCTCTCACTCCTTGGAGATATGGACGATGCCAAATACCCCATCTATATGACAGGTATGTCAAAAATAATGATATGGACAGTCACGACTGTCCAATGTGGGCAGTTCATGCATTACATGCCCGGCGTGTGACTACCTCACATGCAATGCATGAACATCCCATAATGAACAGTCGCGACAGCCACGACTGTCTATAGACCCCTGCTAATTTTAATCCTATCTAAGTCTTTTATATTCTGTTCCTGATTTTCAGGTCCATTACTTTACACTTTATGTACAACAGTGATTGATCTGGATGAACAAACACTATCAATTATTGAGGGAAACCCAAAAAAAGGAGAAGTGTCCCATGTCTTCTCAATATCTTTATAGAGTTCAAGATGCCACAATTACAGCAATTAGTGACCTTCTATGTTCCTGTTAATGAAGGGATTCAGCTTCTGGAGCTTTTAAACGGGGCACCTAGAGGCCTAATGGCCACCAATTCATTGCATCGACAGAAGATGATAGCACAAGCAAGTTATATGGCTTCTTCAGAACCTCAGAAAAGCCTAAGGAGTGATTTGATCCAAGTTGAAATGATGTCTATGGAAGTTGAGGTCACATTCCCCTATTGTTGATCATCCAGTTTGGAGATCAAGCAAGTTATATGGCACTTTCAGCTCTCTCAAACACATTAATTTTGAAAACTTAATTCAAACTTCCTGCATATCAATTCAAGAATCATTAGTAATTCATTCCATGTATCAATTCACGAGCCATTTGTGCTCCAAGCAAGCTATAGATATGATTTTTGTTCAATTCATAGAATTAGTGAGTTTCTTGCCCTGAAAGAACCAAATTTTGTGCTCTAAACATGGAAGTAAAGTAAATCTTCAAGAACAGTCTTCATCATTAATATTCCACCAAATGAAGGAAAGAGGTGTTCCACATCAAGTTAAAGCTAGTATTAGACCGGATAAAGAAACCTTGGTGGATGTCAATACAGAAAGGTCAATGTCAGCACTCAAATTTAGTGGGTTTGAAATCCATTTTATCAGTTTAAACATGCCATACGGACCCACTTCATATACATAGTAAATTTCCAAAATTACAAACGTGTAGGATGGAGCTAAAGCTATATTTGAACTGCAGCAACATTTCACTTCAAATCCATAATTTAAATACATAACCACATAAATTCAAATTGTACGTGAGTTTTCTAACAAGAAGTCAGGTGCCTATCACACAAGCCTAATAGGAACTTAAGAGATTAATTGAATCACCAAATTTGATCCAGTGAGATATTTGTTGTTGAATGCACCCTTCGCAGGAAGAGTAGCTAAATGGCTCCTAATGTTGAGTGTCATTGTTCAAAGATTGATTAAATGGCAAGTTGTTCCAGTCTTGCTAGCCTACTTTTCCAGGCTGTAGAAGAAAATTGAGGCTTCTGAGGTTCTAATAATGGAAGATGAAAATGGATGGTTTCTCCTTCAATTTGATGGAACATCCACATCCATAAATGGAGGAGAAGGATTTATACTCCTTGCACTAGAAGAAAAGCAGCATAGTTTGGAGTTCCACAAACTTAGTTTCCCTTATCCTAACATTGAGACAAATTAAGAAGCCCTTATTATTGGGCTCATGATCATCAAAACTGTGAAGAATTTTTATTTTTTTTTTATATTGACAATTCTTTTCCAAAAGTTGTAATTTTTAGAACCAATATTTGTAGAATCTAGTGAGTCATGTCGACTACACTAGTTACAAGTGAAGACTTAATAAAAACCTCTCCAAATACAAGAGGTCTGAAGAAGTATGCAATTCAAGCTAAATTTGTCATGCATTATACTTTAGGCTTGTGACCTTAGGATTGTAGTAGTTTCAAATTGGATTTAAAGCTTAAAATGATATTAAGTAAATTTTAGTTCTGACTATATGCTAGATTTGACCTATGGAAATTGATAAAATAAATTCTAAACTTAATTTAATTTTTATGACACATGAAAAGGAAAAACAACCAAAAAACAACAAGAAACTCGTTCGAACGTAGAGGATGTCCCTTTTGAACGCAATGACAAAATTTGTGTCATAAAAATTTTCAATAAGCATTCCATCCAAATGCAACCTTAGGTTGTCCGAACGATGTGTGTCATCCAAACATGAATCCCTATGAAGCATGGACACTTTATTTTGACTTATGTGTCTGTGTCGAACCCCAATACTCTCGGACACATGTCCGACACATTATGAACATGTTTTCTATTTTTTTTTCTCATTACACACACACACACACACACACACACATATATATATATATGTTCTATGTAATAATTAGTAAATTTGTTTTGCAACTTGAATCATGAATGTTGATGATTAAATAAAGTTCTTTAATTTTTATTTAATGACTTTGTTATTTTAATAAATTATTAGTGATTTGAATATTTTTATGACAATTTTAATTGAAATAACGTTAGATTTTTATTATATAGTCATATAAAAAATTATATATATTCAATATATCCCTGACATGTCCATGTTCTACTTTTTTGAGAAATAACGTGTCATGTCGTATCCGTGTCCCGTGTCTCATGTCCATATCCGTGCTTCTTAGGTGAATCCTTTTCTCATATGAACGCAAGTGTTTTCAACACGATGTTTTGTTAATTCGAGAATTCTTTTTTCCATAATATATATATATAGGGACTTGCTATCTTACGTAAGGAATCCCTAATCTCTTGAAGCGAGAAACGTATTGAGAGATATTTTTGCTTTTTGTTCATATAGACATACTTTGTTCAGCAAAGTCAGCAACTACTTTGTGAGAGTGAGAAGTCTATATACTTAGGTGTCAGCGAGTACACTAGTAGAAGCATGTAGCAAAGGAATCCATTGCCCAGTCAGTTGCACATTGTGAGAATAGTGAATCTGAAGACTCTGGAAACATGTTGCCATAGAAGGCTAATCAAGAGAATCAATAGGCAACGAGAAGAAATTTTGTTAGAAGACTAGCAGTAATTCACATGGTGTTGTAGCAGGTCAATTTCTTGGGGATTATCTTTATTGACTTTTGCTATTATTTTTGTTGATCAGTGGATTTCATTTGCATTAGTGAGTTTTTATCCCACAAGAAGGTTTCCCACTTTAAAACATCTGTGTCTCTCTCATATTTATTTTATTTTGTTTTATTATTATGGATGACTTGATATACTTGAATTCATTGACTTAATAACCCAACAAGAGAGTTTCTCAGATAGTAATCAATCTCTAAGGATTAAGTAAAGTGAACTTTTGATCAGCAACCATTATTAATTAAACCTAACATAATAAGCTTTGATAAACTAAAAGGGATTACAGTTTTACACAATTAGTATTAGAGCAAATAAAATTTTAATTATAAAATCCTAAGATAGGAGCCATCGGAAGCACCTTACCTAAATGAAGATAGATTCAACGAGTTCAACATCAAGTAGTAAAAATAATAATAAACAATTATATTTTAATTTAGATGATGAGGAACTTCAGAATGCCTACAACAAAATGGTCCAAATCCCTTCCATAATCCTTTCTTTTGTTCCCTTTTTCGTTTTCATGAGAAGGGTGGAGATTTTCCATAAAGCGTGGGAAAGATGAAAGTAACTAACGTGTACAATGACAGCATTTTTGTTCAAAGAAAATGAGAATATGGAATACAGTGTGACAGTTTGTTGAGTGAGGTGTTCATTATGTGTGATATTGGCATACGGTCTTCACTCATTTATATGCATGAATATAAGATGGGAGTATAACCAGTTCCATATCAAATTAGAACTGTAAAAATTCAAGAGTAATAGTAAAGGTTCTTGATCTCCATCTGATCTTTATAGCCATGTATTGGTGATACACTTCATATACAGATTTAAATTCCAAAATTACAGTAAAAAGAAGATAAAGCTATATTTTATACAGCAACACTTAAATTCAGGTTGTACCTTGGCCAATATTCACGAAACACTATTTCTCAAAGGAAGAGTCAAGCCCCAGCCATAAGCCTAATACAAAATTTTGAAGCTTTGAAGGTAACAAAGCACGTAGTCTAAAAGGAACCTTTAGAAGCCTTTAAACGTGAGTGTGAGTGCTGACCCCTTGTCCTCGCTTCAAGTAACTTTGCCTTCAAAGTATTCTCCTTCAAGTTTGGAGGCAATTTCGAAGATGACTCGGATACATCAAGATCTGGGGATGGGAGTCTAGGTGTCCACTGCCTTACTGGACTAGCATGACTTCTCCATGCAGAGTTGGCACAAGAAGCTAGTCCATGTTCCTTTTTGAGATGCATATTCCCAGCCTCCGATAACAAAAATTGACTGCTTATTAAGTTGTTGATAACATAATTTGAGTTCGATCCATGTGTTTCATTGGCTTTGGCTTTATTCTTTCTTTCGTAATTTTCCTCTTCTGTAGGTTCACAAATTTCAGGCTTCCTGGAAATGCTTATTTCAACAGGGTTTCCTTCCCGAATTTTCCTCTTTTCAGAATCCACAACCTGGGTTATGCTTTCATTACATGACATGGCACGAGTCATCTGTTCTTCAAACTTCACCTGCAAGCTGGTAGGATTACACCATTTTATTGTTTCATGAGATGTATGCTTTTTCTTTGTATGATTTGGCTTCACCATCTCCTCAATATGATGATCCTCGGCTTCATCTCCAAGTGGTTCTAAGTCACCAGAACAAGTTTTATTTAATTCAAAACAATGTGAATCACTGCCTGCAGAATCTTCTTCATCACCCGCATCTTGAGGAGCTCTAACAGCCACATTCAAAGGAATGGATTCCAGAGAACTTCGGCGAAAGCTATGACCCCTTGGCACCAAATTATCATTACTCTTAAGATTACAAGTTCGTTTAGCTTGAAGAAAATTCTCTATTTCAGAGCTTAATTTGTCCACTATTGACTTCTTTCCTCCTAAACCATACTGAGCCTCTCCTAGTTTCATCTGCATCCGTTCATCAAGCCACAATTCTGATATTTGGAGAATCAACCGATCCCGATCAGCCCTGTCTACCCAATCTGTGTTAGATCTCTGTTTCAAAGCATGCACCTCTTGTTCATAATCTCTTATTGCCCAAGTAAACTCATCACAAAGGTCTTCCAACAGATTCTGCAATTTTCTATCTTTTTCTAGCTCTTTCAAAGCATTAGCAAGAGAAGTTGTTACCTCATAAAGCTCTCGAGCTAACTTCCTGTGCAGACCCTCAGAGCGTTTCCTTAACTTCCTTTCATCTTCCAGTTCATACCTTGCAGACTGAATGGAAGCACTGATTCGATCCTGCTCCTTGCTCTTTCGAACAACTTTATCTTCTGCAATTTGCTTCATCCAGTCATCTAACTCATGTCTATCAGCCTGCTGGTCTCGAACCAACTCTTTGATCCTAGCATGGGCATGGTCTACCTCCTTTTTCATTGCTTTCACCAGTGACATATTGGATGCATGCTGTTCTTCCAAGCACCAGATTCGATTCAGTACTTTTAGCAATTCTGTAGATGTTTTGAGGCTATACCCTGTTTCACCAATCCTTCCCTTAAAGTCTACAGAACTGTTAGGAGTGACAGCAGGGTTATCAGGTGCCACCTGAAGTAGAAAAATGAAGATCCATGTAACAGTAATGCTAGCAGAAAAAGTATAATGAAAGACGGAAACTAAAGAACAAACTTTAAAGAACAACACTTGGTTCCAAACTAGGTAGGAGGGACCTCCTCCTACTCAAATGTATGTCTCAACTACAATCTGCCACGTATGCAATCACATAAATATCATGTGATTATTGCATATGTGACAGATTGTGGTTGTGACATGTGGCAAGATAGAAGGAGGTTACTCTTACCTAGTTTGAAGCCAAGTATTTTCCAGCACTGTTCGTCAACAAGTGCAGATATGTGAAGTAACAAGTGTAGCTCATTATAAGTTAAAATTTAGATATCTTTGGAGTAAATTTAATAGGCAACTCTGATTTATAAAAAAATATATTATAATAAGCAATACTTCTTACACAACATGCATCCAAACGTCTCATTGCAAATGGAGCCATCAAAGAACATGGGACCATGAGATAACATGACCATAATTAACGTTGTTATGTATTTCTTTTCGATGGTTAGTGAGGATAAGATCATTGAACCAGTGGCCCCAGCCAATCGAGCCCCATGTCTTTTTAATTTATGCAGGGCTCATCTCAGTCACTCTGCCTTATTCTACTCGAATTAGATTCAGAATGATATCAAAAAGAGTTAGGAAGCAACATCGTTTTCAATTTAATTGGAAATGATCAGCTTGCATTATCCATATTATCGTGTAAACACCATTTTGTGACCCTTCAGTGATTTGCAGAATTAGGAATGTTAGAGCTTTTCCAAGAAGTCTCCTAATTCATTTAGGACTATTGGGAGGTTTCTTGGTCTATTCATGAGGCCAAGAGGTTTTTTGGAGGTTCTTGTTGCATTCAGAATTCTTTGGGAGGTTTCCTATCACTTAAGTTAAGACTCATTGGAAGGTTTATTGTCTATTAAAGATTCCCCAAAAAGTTTTTTTAGGTCATTTAGGGCCCATTTGGGGAGCTTCTGATTTTGACAAATGGGAATAAAAAAATTTCACCGAAAATTCCCCTTTAGAGTCTAATCTCCAGCAAATTGAGTCTTCTTTGTCTCTTGCTACAAGAACATTGTGATATATTTATATTTTCGATTTATATACCCCTTCAGAGTCTTCTCCATCAAATATACCCATTTCATTTATATTTTGTTATTCCCACTGTGTTTATGTAAATACATCGATATATGACGTTGCTGCATTTTTAAAAGGACATGTAATGTGTAAGTAGGGTGAGCAAGACAACTGAAGAAAACAAAAACAAAAACAAACAAACCCACCCACATGACTTCTCTTGGAAAGATGAGGACCAAAAGAAAAGGAAAAAATATATAGATGAAGCTGTCTTGCAGATATGTTGAAGGATCTAAAATTTTTACTAAAGAGATTTGATGTACCAAGTATATGCCGGAAAAATATTAAGAATTTTTAACTAGTAGTTTATTTTTGGTGATAACATTAGAACAAATTTTGCCCCTCGTGGATCGAATTCCTGGCTCTGTCCCTGACTTCAAAGAATTTGAAAATTGTAAAAAAAATAGCTTAAGAAAGTAAAGCAACCAACACCATGAAAGAATGAAGAAGAACCATCCCAATTACAAACATAAAGCAACTAACATTAAAAGAAATATATAAGATCAAGCAAATATAAGGACGAACAAATGGCATCTTAGAGGCATTTATATCAAACAAAACCACCATGAAAATTTCATCCAAACTTAGGGCATCTCTAGTGGCTACTCAAACTCAAATTTAAATTTCAGTCAAAATCCATAAAAAAAATATATATATATATATATATATATATATTCTCCAACCCTAGACTCAAATCAATACCAATTCCATTTTTACTCAAACTAAAACCCAAATCTGTGCCTCACTGTTCATGGACTCAAATTTATAACTGAAGCTTAACTTGAGGAAGACCATTGGAGTCTGGAGAGCATGAAACTCGAAACCAGCTTTTACTCAAAATTGAAGTTAAATTTGGGTCAAATTTTGAGTCAACACCGGAGATGAACTAATCAAACAAAAATCCCATAAACCCAACAATTCATAAATGACTCAAATCAATCAATTAATCGAGACATACAAAAGAAACCTAAACATAGACGCATCAACTTTACCCAAATAGAAGATGAAGTAAAGCAAGAAGAAAATCGCCCTAACCCACAATTGAACAAACCACAAACAACAAAAATCTCAATCAACATATATGTGTGTGTGTGTATATATATATATATATATATATATATATATAGATAGATAGATAGATAGATAGATATGTGAAAGAAGGGTTGTACCAGGTCAGGGGAACTGGGGGAAGGATCCGGCAAAATGGTAGCGGAGGCGAGGTCGAGGACCTTGTCCTTGTGAAGGGGGTGATCGTGCCGAAGCCTGGGAGGGAGACCATAAACACCGTGGCTCATTTTAGTCAGAGGGAGGTGGTAGTGATGAAGCTCCCAAAGGGCGGCAGAAAGCTTTCTAGCAGAGACAGCAGGGGGAGCTCTAATAATGCTATCTTGCGCACCGCCAGCCGCTAGTAGTCTCCATAGGGGCAATACTGGAGTGGTATGTCCCCCTCTTTTCCCCACTAACATTCGTCGCTTCAACTTTTCCCCCAAATTTTCTTGATTTTCAGCTGGCCATTCCCCACTTTTTTCTCCCCTTCTCATGTCTCTTTACTTTCTATTCCTAACCTGCAAAGTGGTGTTCTCTCTTATCCATCTTCTTGTTTGGGTAAGCGTACTATGAACTTCAATTTTTACTTCTCTTCCACTCTGATCTTTTCTTTTTCTTTTTCTTTTTCTCGTTTTCCTTGTCCAGCTTCATGCCGAAAACGGCGAAAAGTAAAACAATGTAGGACGAAGACTGCTGAGTCACTCGTGCGGGACCTAGTCACCTAGGCAAGTGTGATTGTGTACTCCCAACTCCTGGTAGTATATAACTCTTCGAGAATTTTTTTCTCCTTTTACGGCCTTTTCGGTATTTCCAAAGCTGTTCTCATCTTATTTATCAAATTAGACGGTAACGTCTTTGTTTTATTCGGTTTTTCCACACAAATTCAACTGCTTGTTCGTTAATGAAACTAAAAAAACGTTTGTTTAACAAACGATTTTAAAAGCATTTTTCAAATTATTTTTTATTTTAAAATTATTTTTTCAAAAAATGTTTTCTATACATTATGACGTGATATTCAGTCAATACAACACTGCCAACTTATGAAGGTAAATAATTTTAGTAGAATTTTTAAGTAAATCTAGCATTATTGTTAAAAAATATAAATTATTTTTTGAAAAGATGATTTTTCTTGACAAATGAGTAAATTAATATGGATTCAATCTTTTCAGGGATTGAATCGATTGAGACTAGTTTAGTTAGTCATTCATATCTCTTTTAGATGAAAGATTATGAATTTAAGTTTCACTTTTTACTTAGATAAATATAAAATATTTATTTCAATTAACTACGAGTTTGATTAAAAAAAGAAAAAAAAAAACATTTTCATGGACTGTGAGAAAAAGAAAAAAAAAGCCTATCCCAAGTACAAAATGAGAAGGCCCACTACATGACATGGGCCTTAAGAATGCAACACAATCAGGTCCACTGATCACTTCTCAAAATTCATAGAGCAAGTTACCCTAACAGACTTGCTTCATTGATATCGGAGTACTATATTTATGCATCACAGCCCAACCTGATGGTTAAAAAGAGTATCATGTTCTGTGTTGTGTTGGGTCATAAGAGTTGATTAAGTTGCCACTTGGCAGCAGTGTAAGATGGAGAAATTTTGTCAGGAACCAATCGATTTGCTTCATGAATTACACCAATAACATTTTGTTATGTTAGACCAGCTTCAATGCAAGTACAATCTCATTTGTTATAATCAAAATATGATAGGAGTTGTTTGATATGCGGGTCTAATATAATAGCTTTCTGACTTGTCAAATTATAACAAAGTCATTACTTTTGTTATATTTGACAGGAAAGATAGGATTGCTATCGGGGGTGGAACTAGAAAAAATATTAGAGGGGGATTAGAAACTTTTTAAAAAAAATAATTTTAAGTTGGGTGAAAATTTTGAGGTAAAAATGAGAGAAATGACGAGTAAAAATTGAGTTCGGCTAAAATAAATGGATGTGGGCTAGAATTTTGGGTGATAAATGAGAGAAATAATAGTTAAATATTGGGTTTGGTTAAAATTTTAGGGTAGACTAATATAAAAAATGCCAAAATTTTACATGTATAAAAAAATATTTTCTAAAACTTAGGATGGGCTAAAGCCTGGCCTAGCCCACATATAGACCCACCCTTATTTGTTATCCCACCTGCTATCCTTGTCAGCAAAGCAAATGTAGTCACTTTATATATCCAACGACAGTATTTTAGCTCATTCAACGGCTTAGATAACTATCTTCCTAACAGTTCATCTAATAGCATTTTTATGAAATGTACCATTGGAGCAAAAATGTTAAAAAGTAATATTTTGACATTGTAATAATACCAAAATATAATTTTGACATAAAAAATATAACATTTTGCATTGAAGATGCTTCAAGTAAAAGATTACTGTCTTCTAAAATTCTAACATTTTGTCTAAATGGTAAAATGTCATTGGGATGGTTCATAAATCATATTCATGATAAAACTTATCATAATAACGAATGAGGAAAAGTCCCATAAGAATATCTCATCTGATGATAGAGTACTCCGATTTAAATATTCTATATAATTCATGTAGGTCGCACACAAATTTCAAATTTGAACGATTGTAACACAATAAGAGCTTTCCACTAAACTTGTTGTTTTCCCCTTATTAAAGGAAGACGTACCTCATCATAGTGGGGAGTTGTTTAACATTGGCTTCCAATGACCACAAACAAGACTTTAATTCCTTTGATTAAGAAAAGTAGCTGTGTATTGATTAAGAAAACCACATTTTATACCACCCATCATTTTGTGTTTAATCTCCACCTCTCACACTTTGAAAGTTCAACAAGATTTCCAAATTTAATGCACGGTGATTAAAAGAGTCTCACTAAGTCACGTATTTAATATAAAAACAAGACTCTATCACGAAGAGTCTCACTAAGTCACGTATTTAATATAAAAACAAGACTCTATCACGAACATTTGTTAATGATGATTATAACATGAGTCAAATGGAATGTCTCCAGAAATGGACTTTGTGAGAAGGATAAATAAAACGACATAGTTTTAAACTAGTCATGTATGATAAAAATTACATTATTTTATTTCTCTTTCTAAAAAAATGAATAGTGTCCATTTCATCTCAAATGAAAAGGTAAGTGCATAAATTTGCACGACAAATGAGCCCGTGTATCTAAAGGTGAAATGACCAAGAGTCTCTGTTCAAACATATGCAATAACCAACCTAGGGTGAGGCAACCTCAGTCCAACCGCAGACCTTATACAAGTATATAAACGACACGAGTCCCTCGACTTACGCTAATCCCATTTAAATATGCACGAGACAGGAAGCAATTCTAATTCTATTATAATTGGAGACATGACCTTATTATCGGTGTCATTCATGGTTCAATAACCTCCCTATGATAAGGGAGTTATTTGCGATTAAGGATACATTTTTTTATGATGAGTTAACTATTTAAACCAGTTTCACACCAATGAAATACGAGATACCTTGCACGCAATATTCTAAACCTTCCTACTTCTTCAAGTAATCACACTTAAAAAGAAAACTATCTAATATGTGTCAGTTGTTTGGGATGATCAATTCTAATGTCTTAGAATAGTTTGAGAAGTGACACCTTGCCGAATTGATGTGACAACCTGTAGACATAGTTATCCTCCGTGCTGACCCTAAGGTCAGTTGTTTGTGATGTTCATTTTGATGTTAGGTCATTGAATATGACTATGCGCCACTTGGATGTCCTAATTGCAACAATGGTGTCATTTTAGAGTATATCAATATATTTGATAGAAAACTTTTTTTCAAAAAATCTGAAATGTTTTAATAACTATGAGAGCATGACACGAGTCATTGTGTAAAGCAATCATCTCACTCGATAATTATTTTAAATAAAATATATTATTATTTTGTTGACTTGAATTTTTTATGTAAATAATATTATGAAAAAATGTTTAATTATTCTATTTGATAAATGTTAAATCACTAACTCATTTAAAAACTGAAATTATTAAAAATTATATAACTTTATTATTATATTGTTTAACAAGCCCCATTGTGTGTGATCAGTCTGAGCGTATACATGTTAATTCATATTTTCAGAGTGATGATAAAATTTGAATCCTGAACCTTTTGTCTACTCTGATATTATGTTAAATTACCAACTCATCTAAAAACGTTTAGATGAGTTGGTGATTTCAACAATAAAGTACTTTATGTGATAAGAGTACTTTCAAAATTAATGAACAAATTGAATTTTTCTTTCAAACAAAAGATAAAAGAAATCTCGTGTGATACACCAATTGCTCGGTGAACTAATAGGAAAATGCTATATTGTTTAAATATGTATTTCAAATTTTATATCCGAAATGATATTGTATTGTAATAGTGACAATGCATTAAATTATGCAATTAATGTGTCACAGTTACATATTGTCACATCGCTATCATGTTATTTGAAATAGAAATTTGAAAAGTATAACAAACCCGTAATGTTGATCGACAATAAAAATAGATATCACATTTCTCATAACTCATCGTCCTACCTCTCACATAAAAAGAGGATCTATTGATGGGTCTCATGGTAAATTACATGAGTAGTAGTATACTCGTATAAAAAAGGTGGGAAAAGATGAATTATGAGAATTTATCATTACGGTAACCATTAGATGATCTTGGGATTTAGTTTTCATTTATCTTAACTACTTTATCTCTAATTTCTAAGCATAGTTATTAGCACTGGATCAAACTAGTCGGTTTAACCGGGAACAGCGCATTAAACCGGTTTAGTTCAATTAATTTACCGTTTTACTAAAGAATCGGAAAAAATCAATTGAACTACCTGATCTTTTAGAAAACCGATTAAACAGACCGATTTTTTTAAAAAAATGGTTGAACCACATTTTTTCTTTTTATTACCAACAACTTTTTTTCTTTCACAAAACTTCTTATATTTGATTATGAAATTATGAAATTTGAAAGAAAATAAGATATTATTACAAATATTTTAGTTATATATACAAATATATAAAACTTATACATTAAAATAATCTCAATAATTATGCTTATAATTTCTTATTTATTACTAATATATTAAAAATATATATTTCTTGTTATTTTCTTAATTTTTAATATGTTTATATATATTTTTAATACATTAATTATAAAAATAGTCGAACCATCGATTAGACCCGTATATCATGAATCGACCGCTTCACCAATTTAATGTCTGATTCAATTCTAATAATTATATTTTTAAATCATCTAATAATTAAAATAGCAAATCTCATATACACTCAAAATTATAATAACATTACCCTTACTGTTTTGTTCCGTGTACTATATTAATTGTTAGTTATTTGCAATGTAGTTGAATATAACATCTTTGGCATATTCATGGTCAATAACTTCTCGAGCAATGCATTTCTTGAACCAATACATCTCTTCTTAAATGAAGTCGTTCCAAACCATTAGTTGCAAATTTAATGCTCCAAATTGTGAAACCAAAACTAAAAACTTTGAAAAGTTATAATATTAATCTACTTATCATTTTTCTTTATAATTTCACTTTTTTCAATGTAGAAGCAGAGGCGAATGCAAGAGGGTTAGTGGGGTCGTCATGACCCTTTCAAATTTTACAAATTTGATTTTACCCCTTTAATTTTTAAAAAATAAGGAATAGTCCTTTCAAAATTTTTTATTTTTTATTTTTATAACAGACCCTATTAAAATTTTATTATTATTTTTTGCCTTTCTTAAATTAATGGTCTAGATCCGTCACTAGAAATACTGGGTGTCTCCATTTGTCTCACAAATAAAATTTAAAATTTAATTTTTTTTAAAAAATAATTTTTAATATTATTTTTTTATCTCCCTTAGTCACAAATGGAGACCCTCCATTTCATGAGAAATGGAGAGAATCTGGATTTAGGGTCAAACACAAGCATGTCTGTCTTAAGGCTTGTTTTTCACTAGTTTTACACTATTAAATTTTTAAAACAAATTTTGCATTCATTTTTTTTTAAATGCACAAAAATTTAATTGGAAAAGCAATCCTAGACTCCCACGAAATCTATTTAATCTGAGAAAAACTGTAAAAATGAAAGAAAAGTGCTAGTTCTTATTAATAAAAAATTATATATTAATTTGAAAAAATATATTATTTTTTATTTAAGGGTTCGTTTGGTGCCATTTTTACATTCCACTTTTATGTTTGTATACATAAAAATTGTCCTAAAAATATATATTTGACGATTTGACAAAATTTTAAATAAATTCTGTGTTTGATTAAGAAGCTCTACTTTGATAAATAGAATTATAAAATTATTTTTAATTAAAAATAATTTAATATTTTTATTTATAAATGTGAAGTTTTTTTAACCATTTAAGGTGTACAAATAGCACCCTTAAAGCATCTCAAATACAAAATTCAATTTGATTTATGTGTCAAAATGCTTTTGACATTTCTTCTCCAATTGTAAAATGTCTTTTTTGACAAAACAATTATTTTTGTTTTCAATTATGAATTTCAACTATCATTTTTTAACATAAAAGACTAAAATTAGTGAACTCAAGGGCGGATGCATGAGTAGGCTAAGATGGACTATAACCTCTCAAATTTTAGAAAAAAAAATTTTACATCAGAAATTTAAGTCCTTTTCAAATTAGTTCATCCCTATTTAAACCTAGTCATTCTAATTTTTGGCCCAATTCTAATTCTAACTTAACATTATACTATTTAAATTTCTATTAAAACTTAGCCTATCCGAAGTTTTGACCTAATTCTAATTCTACTTCTAATTCAACAAAATCCATTAATCACAGTTTGTTAATCTCCCTATTATCTTTCTCTTTGAGAAAAAAAAAATTTTTATGTAAAATGTCTCTAATTTGAGAAAAATAAATTTCCCCCCACCATTTTCCTCTTTGAGAAAAAAGAAAATCTAAAATTTTTCTCTTATCATCTTTCTCTTTAAGAAAACAAAATTTACATGTAAAATTTTTCTAATTTGAGAAAAAAAAAATTTACCTAAATAAATTTTCAAAAAAAAATTTAACCCGTTATTTTTTTTTTTCTAACTCTGCCCTTGAGTGAGCAGACAAGCATTTAGCACTATGGTGTTATATGCTATATTTAGCTGTCGCGCTAAATATACTATTGTCAAATTATGGCATGACGAATGAGAATGAAAATGAAAATAATAGAACTATTATAGTATAGATAATATTTAGTTTTAAATTTGGTAAGAAGAATTTTCTTTTATCTGAATATGTATCGTAATTATAATTTTGATACATGTAATATATGTGTGATTTTTTATTTTATTTATTTTATTTTTTTAATTAAAATTAAATAGTTATATAATATATATATATATATAATTATATGTATGATATATTAAGATTGTGTCAAGTATGTAGGTTAGAGAAGATTTTTCTCATCTAATTTGATTTGACTTGGACACTGGAGTCGACTTTTTCTTTCATGTGAGGATCTGCAGCGCGGAAGATAATATTCAATATCCATGACGCTAACGCAGAAATATAGTAAGCACTTTTAGTTTTAGATAGTTGACTCCCCCAGCCACTTGGTGAGAGAAAATGCCGATGAAAATTGCACAACAGTCGAAGATGCCAACTAGGAATGGCAATGGGTGAGTGTCTCTTTCCAACCACGTGTTGTCTTATTTTAATATATAATATAGTATACTTCAATAATAGAAAATAAATTTTAATATATCAAGGGGTAGAGTAATCATCTCCTCCTGAATCTGAATCTAAATATATTTTTAAAAGTTCACTCCGACTTTATTTATAAGTAATCCATACTTCGATAGGAAAGAGATGAGGCAGGTCCCTAACACGGTAGGGTATTTTGCAATCCTTAATACCGTGTGTTTTCTCGCCATGTGTTAAGTCTGTCTTTTAATAACATTTTATTAGTGTTATACCCATAGTAAAGAGAAAAATGCTATGCTTTTTAAATATTTATCTCAAATTTTACATACCAAATGATGGGGTACAGTAATATTCGTAGTATATTAAGTTCTGTAATTAATGTATTACAGTGAAACTTTGTCACGTTACTGCTGTTGGTAAATCTCTATTAGTTTTATTTTAGAAAACAAATTTTATTTTAAGAAATTAGAAAGTATTTTTGAAAATAGAATCACTTTTTGTAAACAAAAAAAAATTATTTAATTGAAGCCAATACAGAATTGAACTTACTGATAAAATTCAAAAAATAATAAAACTTTGACTTATAGTAAGGTTACAGAACCAAAATGTATATGCAATCAAGTCTAGTGTTTAACGCTATGTCCTTAAAGAAATTTGTCTCTCGCAGTAGTGCTTACGAGTTTTTGGACCCTTGCTTCTCAGGATTCAATGATCTGACCAGGCACAGTAAAAACACTACAAACATGTGCATCTGGCGAACCCATAATTGTGTTTAAACTCTCTCACTGTATATACTATATAGACTTTCTATTTTCGAACCCCTATATGCTGTGTACTGAATAGTCACGAGGCCAAGGGTTGCACTAGTTGATCGTAAAAGTCACCTCTGTTCATGGTGAATGGTTGCAGCAGTTCAATTTGAACAGAATAAATGTACCATTTCAATGGACGCATCTATTCAGTTTCTCATTCTAAAAAAACAATGTTTTAGAGTTTTCTAAACGGGAACAAAAATTTCAAGGAAAATTCAAATGAATTTTGTCTAAAAAGATATGTATAGTGTGGCCCAAGCCTGAACCTAACCCGGCTTGGGGCGCGCGTATATGTTGAAGCAAGCATGTACTAGGTTCTCCCCCCTCCACAAAACTTGAGTACCCCTAAAGCTCCAAACATTCCTTCAAGGTATTGTATATATAGTCTTTAAAACTCTAGTACCCATCCTATATATGACACAAGTTTTTCACACATTGTTACCATTTTCAAATGGTGATGTTTGAAGGCAGTTTTTCATTTACTTCTTAATGATTTTGAGCAACCCAATATATGTTCTTAATTTCCTCATGGAAGCATATATATTTCCATGTGGACCTACCTATAATAATGTGTGGGTTCCACTTTAATTTTGGCTCAAAGATGACCAAAATTCTTGCTCAATAATTCATTTTTTCAATAATCCCCCACATGAATGAAACTGACCGAAAGCAATGCAAATGATATGCAGACACTAAGAGAGCTCATTTGGAAATCTCTTGTATAGAGAAATGTAGCTTGTGATCTTGAGCTTTTCCTTGTGAAATACTATCAGAGTTATTGGTTGATCAGTGAACATGATGTCTTGAACTGTTCAACCATTTGTGTAACCCAAGACAATAGCAATCACACAAAATATTTCTTGACAAAGTTGGTTCTCATGATTGTGTTCATTTTGGCCTTAAACAATGCCTGATTTTTCTATGAGTGCTCTTAGAGAATTTAGTTTTAGTCATTCTCATAGAACTGACTCAATTCATACTCACATAGGTGATTCTTATTAAGAGTATTCTATTATGCTCTACTTGTATTTAATAAGGTATAAGAATCATTAAAAAGTTTAGCTTATCTTATTCAACACTACATGCATCACTACTCTTATTATATGAATGAGTAGGAGATTTTATCTCCATAGTAATCTCGATGAGTCACACATAATTCGGTTGTCCCTTTGAACATAGATCTTGGGATCTCCAGTCAGCTAGATTGGGTTGTTATTTTGGTGACTCTTAATGTATAGTCTTGACTACTACTATTTGTAGTCTTATGAGTCCCTTTAAGAGAACTCGCCTCTTGTGTAGACTTGTAAGTAAATACATATTTAAAGAACAATGCATATATTAATTCAATAATAATACTAATACGCATATCTAGAATTTCATACTTATAAATAAGAAACCGATATACATTATTATTATGAGCCTACATAATTAATTGTTATAAGTCCAATCTAAATCCTTTTAGGAATATGAACCAATACTTTAGCCAAACACCCCACATTTCTTAAATATTTGTAGAAAGGTCTTCGACCTTTCCACAACTCACAAGGGGTCTTATTGTGTCACGCCCAAATTTTTGCGAACCCGAGGCGCGAGTAACGAAACTAAAAGAAAATAAAAATAATAAAGGACAATCACATGTATTCCAAACACTAACCCAATTCATGTTCTAACACAATCCATAAGGCCTTGCCTGTTACCTCATAACATACAAATAACATGAAATAATCTAGGGCTTATGCTCTTGTACAATATCAATACATGCCCCCAAGGACCAAAATACTCTAAGTTCTTTCTTCTACTAAAACATCACCGAATCTCATGTAGCCGGAGCGTCATCTGAAATGGTATTCCACGAATGGGTCAGTTCAACTGCTGGTACAATATAATGCTAATGCAAGAAACAAAATTAAGGCGTGGCATGTGCAAGTGTACATTTATATCTACATGGAATTCAATATCATCAATACAGTATATGAACAGTATGCGTAACGCACCCATGCAACTCTATGCCACACCTATGTCTCACTTTACGGACCTTCCCCGCAGGCCTGCAAGTACCTCAATATGTCTCGCTTCACGGTCCGGACCCCATCTGGCATGCGAGTACCAATGGTCGATTTTGGATTTTTCACCACAAGATCTACACCCTCATAATGCACAACACCACGTGCTCAACTCACACCATGTTTCAAGGAATCACATTATGCCAATATGCTCTGATTCCACCATGCCATAATATGATCTTAATAAAGCATCTTATCCACACATGAAGCATGCTTTAGACAATGTATTACACAACAACATTCCAACCACAAAATCCCTTCATCAAGGGTACATGCCATATATAGCCCATATAAACACATACCTTAAGTTACATATTTCATATTCTCAACAATTATCAAAGAATATAATTCACACATTATGCTAACACATAGAGTATACATATAGTCATGATCCATATCCATTACTTAACCAAACTTTCAAAAAGATAACAAGAAACACGTAAGCATATAAGCAATCAAATAAATATGTGAATCATCAAATCAACATGACAATTATTCCTTACTTAATCATATTTCTTACTTAGCACAATATATCATACCTGATGGGCTGCTCTCAACCTTGAGAAGTCGTATTCGTAGTGTAGCGGAACTAACAGTAAGAATGCAGAAGGTCAGACCACCTTCTCTTTGCCCTTCAGTGTTCCTAAAATCATGAAATACAATTCAGTTCAATTGCCACTTGAATTATGCTATTCATCAAATTTTATGTCTTTATTTTATGAGTTTCTATTTTGCTAAAATAAACTCTACTGTTGAGTCCGAAACATCGAAGAAAATAGGTTTAGGCTTTCGTGAAATTCAATTCAGACATCCGAGCTAAAAAGGGCAAAACGGTCGTTTTGCACTTTTTATGGGTTCTTGCATCCCGAGACCTTTTTTTGCAAATTTGACTTCATGATTGAGTCCGGAACGGTTGAGACAATAAAATTCTACTATTTTTTTACTTAAATCGGAGTTTGTTTGACTACGTTTTAACTCAAGGGCATTTTGGTAATTTTTAATGTTATTACGGGTCTTTTTTTTTTTTTTTTGGACACCGTCTCATAAAACAGACCTCACCATTGGTCTCAGAATGGTCGAGATAGTCAAAATACACTAATGACTTGTCCCATTTGGACTCTGGACCATTTTGTGATATTTAAATAATTAAATTAATTCATTAATTCATTTAATTAAATTAATATTTTATTCAGGGGGTCAAAATATAATTAGTTAAAGTTCTGGGTTCAAAGTTGAATTGTTGAAAGTTCTGGGGGCCAAATTAAATTTCAAAAAGTACTGGGGTTAAATTGTAATTTCTAAAACTTCTTATTCCTAATTCGAATAGCCAAACAGTGGCTAAGCCAAAAATAGGGATAGGATATTTCTATCTTCAATTTAATTTCGATTTTAATTTCTTAATCCTGTAACCAAACGCCCCCAATCTCATTGTAATTTAAAACATATGGCTGACACGTGTAGGGGGTGGGTCGGTCTTGACCCGACCTGAACCCAAACCCGACTTGGACTTGGACCCGAACAATGCCCCTTCTTCCCCGATTTTCAGGTAAGGTTCCGGCGTCTTCTGCAGCGTCGGCGAGAATTTTCCGATCGATTTTTCAATGTTTTAAATTACAGATTATTTCCATTTCTCCCATAGATCTCATTTCTAAGCTTGGTTTTGGATTTGGGCCACTCAAACGTCACGAATAGAGGGAAAACAGTGGCTCTAGACAACTGTGATTTCCCATTTTTGTGTTTGTTCTTTTACTGTTTTGGCCCTAATCTTTTTCCTAAATATATCTGCACCTTACTCCATAAGTTTCCCATCATTTTAGTTAAGTTTTGAAGCAAGAAAACTCACCTACCCAATTATCTTGCACAACTTGCAACTTACTTTTTCTACTTCATTTTTCAACTATTTTGGTTGATTTCTTTTGCAAAATGATCCACATTTTATACACTATAAGGCCCTAAAATCAAATCAAACCAACATGCCAAAAAAAATGAAAAACCAGAACCGAACTACTTACCAACTTTCTGGGTTTTTCTCTCTCTAGCCGTGTGTCCTCTTATCCTTCCTGGTTCAAGCTTCTCCCAATGTTCACCACTCTCTAACTCAACCTCTCCCTTTCTTTCTGATTTTCTCTCCAATCCAACTAACACACACTCATATACACTACCCTCTCTCTCTATATCTCCCACTCTTTCCACGGTTGGGTCCGCACACACCCACCCTCTTTGACAAACACACACAAAACTCCCACTTACACACTCCATCAGCCACCTACCCCCTTACACACACAACAACCCCCCCACGCCTCTTTGAATGATTTACACTTAACCTGCACACACACACACACGGTTGGGCACACAATCAGATATACATATATATATACACATAAATATTTAAATGTTTAAATATACATATATATATATATACACACACTTAAACAATTTAAACACACACATATATACACACATCACATACATACATGTACATTCACTATACACACATCACATACACAACAAAATAATAATAATATTTATTCAAAAAAAAAAATTCAGGTCATTACATATTAGTTTCACTTTTGAGGTATTTGGTTGAAAATATAATTTGTGTACAACATAGGTTCTCCCATAAATTCTGAGATAATTTGGAACTTAATATCATAACATTAAACATATCTTTAAAATTTCTATTTTTTCGTTCAGCAACTTCATTTTGCTATGAATAAGGTGTAGAATAGTATCACGTTGTAACAAAACTCAATAAAGAGTGATTTGTGGTCACTATTTCTTAGTATCTTATTCTTCTTATTAAGTTGATTCTCAACCTCCCTCTTGTAATGTGTAAACATTTCTAAGATCTTATATATACTTCTCAACAAGTAATCATTACAATATCATGTACTTTCATTAATAAATGTAAGAAAATATTTTTACCATCTCTAATTTTAACATACCTTCAAATCACAATTATTAGAATTAATTTTAGAGGTCCAATACTTCTTTCAAGATTGAAAAGAAGTACTTGTAAACTATATTTCCACGCAAGTTTCACTTTTGTGATTAGAGTCAAAGGCAAACATTTCATATTTAATTAAGTTATACAAAGCAACATAAATGATATGTCCTAATTTGTCATGCCAAATAATTAAATGCTTAAAAATGATCTTTAAATTTATTTTTGGCTTTTAACTCAAAAATAAATTATATTCAAGATTTTTCCCAAATATTTACCACATGTGGTAAAGGAAAATCTTCTTAATAAATTCAATAAGGAATTGCATATAATAATTAAAACAATATATCTAGATCAAGTATGAATTTAAAAGTGATCATCATATTCTAAACTCACCAATATTTGATAACACATCGCAATAAAATATTGTTCCAACATATAGTTGTATATGCTATTTATAAAGAAATGATAAATAATCTTTCTTTATTCAATAGTATTGTTGACACACTTTAGATGACTCAAGCAAATGAAGATATATATATATATATATATGTGTGTGTGTGTGTGTGTGTTTTAATTATTAGCCAAAATAATTGTCATAATATTCATTTTGATAAAATTCATTTTCCATATACCTTTTGCATACATATATCAAACTTTAAAAGTATTTAATTCAAATTAAAAGACAAATGTTTTATATATGTGTCTAAAATATAGATTTATGTATATTTATATATATGAAAAGATACCAATTTGAATTAAATAGACATAGTCTTTCAATTTGAATTGAGAAAACACGTAGCTTCAATTTGAATTGAAGAGTTATATTGTTTCAATTTGAATTGAAAAGACACATTGTTTAAAATTGAATTGAATTGAAGAGTCATGTTGTTTCAATTTTTAATTGAAAAGATGCATTGTTTTAATTTGAATTGAAGAATCACATTGCTTCAATTTCTTCTCTTTCCAAGTTACTAACCATCACATGAAAACTTGAAAAGATTAATGATTATAAACTAAAAATGTGTTTCTATACACATATAAATTTACACATGACTTTCCTTACAACACAAATCTTATTTTACATTAATTTGTATTCGTGTAAAAAAATTTGAATGTAACTAGCAAATAATTATGAATACACACTTACACGCATATTACATGTATAACCACTTAAATTGTATGACCTTCATACAAAATAAAATAGAATTGCTTTATACAAAATAATAATATATTACTACGAATTCAAATAGGCATATAAAAAATCCTTCGATTAGAATTGTTTCTCCTGTTTAAAGAATAATATTTTCTTTAGAGAAAATCACTATATTTTAAGCATTAGAAATCTTTATACTTTCATCCAAAAGTCTCAAAAGATGTATACTTGCATAATAAACCTTTTACACATATACCTTTACATGTAACTTGAACTTCTAAATACATCTAATGAAATTTTGTGTTAACGAAAACTAAATAATTTTTATTCACATAAAGATCTCTAATAAATTATTAAAAACTTTGAATAAACTTGGTCTACATTATAGTACCAAAATGAATGTTTGAATAAAATATATTAAAAATAAATATTATTTTATTCACTATATTTTTTATTCAATTGTTCAATAGACATATCTTTTCTTAAAGGACATAACTTTTTATAAACATGCAATGTGTCGTTTCAATTTATTGCGTGTCCCTAAGGGCCCAAACTTTTTTTTAAGGTAATTGTATGTATATTTATTAAAACTCTAGTACCTATCCTATGTGGGACACACATACTTTTCACACATTGTTATTGTTTTCAAGTGATAATGTTTGGAGCCAATTTTTCATTTATTTCTTGATGGTTTTGAAAACACATTTCTATGTGGACCTATCTATAATAATTTGTGTGACCCACTTTAATTTTGGATAAAAAAATGACCAAAATTCTTGTTCATTAACCCATTTTTCTAACAACGGTAATATCATTTGAAATAATAATTTATGATAGAATTTTGAAAAGTGTAATATTATTCTTATAAAAATGAATTATATTATGCATGGCACCACAATATGAAAAATATGTAAAAATGAATTATATGAAAAAAAACACGTCATCATTATAGTGTACTAGTCCTATTCAAAACAAAATTCTAAAATTTCAATTGAAAATAAATAAATAAAGTTGATATTCACCAACTAAAATTTAAAAAAAAAAAGTACTTTATTTTAATATTAGATGAATCTTATAATTAACCAAAAAAAACTAACAGTCAAAAGCTCACCAAGATACTTAGATCAAATTATTATTATTATTTTCAATAAATTACACTTTATGCCTATATCATTTAATCTGTTAATAACTCTATTATGTTCTAAAAATCAACACTTAATTCTCCTACAATTGAAAATTATCGATTGAGATGGTTTCATCAGTTAATATATATATATATATATATATATATATATATATATATATAGTGTGACTGACTCATACAAATTTTAAAATTTTCTTAAATACTATTAAATTTCTTGTCTAATTAAAAGACGATAAATTAGATATGTAGCCAATGCATGATAATTTGTCATCAAATCTAACTACATGAGATAAACTATAATTTTTTTTTTTTAAGATTTGATATTTTATTTAAATAAAACTAAGATTATTTTAGTCTGTTGAAACATTTTATTTTATTTTTATTTATAGCCAAGCTAATTGTTGGGATTAATGATATTGATACTCCTAGTAACCCCCCCCCCCCCCCCACCCCTCAAACTTGTTCTTGTGACTTCTCGAACCTTATCCTTCTATATGGAAATGAACAAGTAGTATTATTAGGTCATATTTGAACGACATGATAAGAGGGTTATCTTATCCCATATTTGATATCTTTTATTAGATTGGATATTTATATTCCGTGAACTATTTATATTTCACTTGGGTGGGATATAATTTAAAATTAATTAGTAAAATGTCCCTAAAAACAAGTGTTTAGAGACTATGGTCTAATGAAGAGTTTTTTAACCCCAAAAGTCCCTCAATTTTAAAATTGACTAAGCCCAAGTCCAATGTGGCGATGTGGCATCATTATTTTTTTCTTATTGACAAATTTGCCCTAAGTTTCCCTTTCTGTGTTTTTTCCCAAATTGCGATTAAGCTGTCATCACATCTCGTTGTCGCAAGCGCGATCTTCTTCGCGAGCAATCCATGTTTATAGCTATCATTGTTTCCTTCAAAATCTTTGTCATTTTCTTCAATTTACATGTGATTACCTTTTAGACTCCCCCTCTATCATTTCTCCCTCTACCTTTTTCATAGATATTTTCCCTAATCCTCTGTATACAATTATACATATCTATATTCTCATTTTCTTAAAAATTTGACTCAAATTGGTTGTTTCTAATTGTGGAAGACTTTGTGAAGAAAAGAGTTAAATTGGTGTTCATTTAAGATTGAATGGCTAAATATTGAACTTGAACTTGAATTATTATAACGTTGAACAACGGATAACAATAAGGGATTGTATCCAAAAATGGAAATATTTTAAATGTTGACAACTAGATGATGACAACATTAAGAGAATGTAGTTACTGAATTTGAATCGGAGAAGATTGTCACTTTTACACAAAAAATATTGCATGATTTTGACATCGATGGAGGAAGATATTGCTGATTTACTAAAGAGTGTTCTAGTCGTTTGCAATTGCACGTGGTGTAGACTGCTTTTTTACAGTCACTTTACAGTGAAACTTGATTTCACTTTGAAGGTCCTAGGCTATACGTCATATATCATTGGAAAGGTCTATGAGTCTACTTTTCAGCAAAAAAGACGGTTCGTAATTTTGACTCCTGTGGAAGGAGATAATGCCGCTTTACTAAAATGTGTTTGAGCTGTCTCAGATATAGACATTCTTAGAACGGTCACTTTACAATGAAACCTTATTTTACTCTGAAAGTTCCATGTTGTATGCCATACATCGTTGGAAAGGTCTATGAGTCTAATTTCCAGCAAAAAATGTGGTTCGTGATTTCGACTCCTGTGGAAGGAGATATTATCGTTTTACTAAAACGTGTTTGAGTTGTCTTAGACAGAGACATTCTTGGTAATGTCACTTTATAGTGAAACTTGATTTCACTCCGAAGGTTCCATGTTGCACGTTATATATTGTTGGAATGGTCTATGAGTCTAATTTTCAGAATTAAAAAAAAAACGGTTATTGATTTTGACTCATATGGAAGGAGATATTATCGTTTTATTAAAACGTACTTGAGCTGTCTTGGACAAAGACATTCTTGAAAGGTCATTTTACAATAAAACCTGATTTCACTTCGAAGGTTTCATGCTGTATGCCATACATCGTTGGAAAATTTTACGAGTTTACTTTTTCAGCAAAAAAAAGAGATTCATGATTTCGACTCTTATGGAAGAAGATATTTCCATTTTACTAAAACATTTTTGAGCTATCTCAGATAGAAACATCTTAGAAAACTCACTTTATAGTGAAACCTAATTTCATTATGATGGTTCCATGCTACACACCATACATCGTTGAAAAGATATATGAGTCTACTTTCTAGCAAAAATGGCGGTTTCGTGATTTCGACTCTTGTGGAATGAGATATTACCGTTTTACTAAAACGTGTTTAAGCTGTCTTGGACAAAGACATTCTTGGAAAGCTCATTTATAGTGAAACCTGATTTAACTTCGAAGGATCCATGCTACAAGTCATACATCATTGGAAAGGTCTACGAGTCTACTTTTCAGCCAAAAAGGTGGTTTGTGATTCCGAATGTTGTGGAAGGAGATATTGTCATTTTAATAAAACGTGTTTGAGCTGTCTGGGATAGAGACACTCTTGGAAAGCTCACTTTATAGTGAAACTTGATTTCACTCCGAAGGTTCCATGTTGTACGCCATACATCGTTGGAGAGTTCTACGAGTATACTTTCTCGCGAAAAAAGCGGTTCATGATTTCGATATTTTGCTAAAGAGAATATATATAACCTACTTTGAAGGTTCCATGCTGCACACCATACTTTCTAGATCAAAGTCCTTTTTTTTTTGTGGCCAAATGGCCTACATTACCATAAAATAGAAAATTGATAATTTCTTGACTGAGAATTTTTCAAAAAGGCTATATTTTTTTAGTTGTGTATTCTTTTCTATATCCATATTTTTTTTTGTTTTATCAATGTTGGAGTATTACCACTTTTCTAAGGAATAAAGATTATTTGATGCATTGTTACAAACATGCGTAATATTTTCTTTGTTGAAGGAATTCTCAAATTTCTCTGTTCTCATATAGAAAATATTCTCTGTCTTAGTTATGTGGACAGAGAATTTTTGACAAAAATTCTCTATCGAAAAACACATATTTTTGACAGAATTTCCTATACAATATGAATCTTGTTTGATAGATCTCGATTTTTAGAGTTCAAATATATAATTTTTATATAAAACGGACTTGTATGTTGTAAGTTATTTAATTTTGAAGTTTCAAAAATAAAAAGGTGATGACATGGCATCACTGGAGCAGGTTGAAGTAGAAAGAAGTTGTTCCCTCTGTGTTTTTACGAGAAATGACATTTTTGTCAACAAAATTCTTAAGAAATTTTTAGGTTAAGCTATTTTCGGTTCGATTTTATGCTAATTAAGCACTTTATGAGAGACTTTCGATTGAATCACCCTATAATTTATCTTAGAGAGTTGTGGTATTAGAGTTATCGCATCTTACTGGAATAAAAATATAACGCCGTGTCATCAAAAAAAAAATTACAACGTTACAATATAAAGAGATGAAGACGAGAACAAGTCAAGTTAAAAAAAAGTATGTATATATTTTTTATTATTCAATTTTTTGATACGTTTTATATTTTTAATATATTTTTTATATCAATAAATGAACTATTCTATATATGTATATATATATTTATATATATATATAATATTGCTACTATTATATATATAAAACAAAAGTTAATAAAAAAATAAAATATATTTTGTCTTTATTTTATTTTTTTTATCACATAAAATAATTCATTGTTTATACTATGTCTTTTATTTGATAAATATTAGAATAATGATACATATCTCATTTTTTATATTTATTTCTTTTTAATGTAAATATGATATGTCTACTTGAGTCTCGTTTGTTAAAAAAAAAAAGATCATGCCATTTGAAACGAACTTGTTAGGCAATTACAGATCCTATATATTAGTTATTTTATATCAACCAAGGAGTGTTTTTAGGTAAAATTTCGTCACGATATAATGGCGCCGTGGGCTGGAGTGATTTTGGTGAGACTATAAATACGGAGCGGCGCAAGGCTCGTTGCGTCCGTTGCTTTATCTGACTCTGGAACTTCTCTCAACCTATGCACTCATCCCTGTCTCCACCATCTCCATCTGTCAATATTCAAACAACAATACATAGATAGTTTTGAGCAGCAATGGCAGGAAAGCGAAGGTGACAACAGCCAAAGATCTTCCAAAGTTGTCTCAGATTCTGGTGATTCTCTCTCTTCTCACTCTATATCTACTATATATATATATATAGAGGAAATAGTTCTCGTTATTTTTTTTGGAATCATCATAAATAAATTACAGAGATGAGAATTCAATGAAACGAAAATACCGATATGGTTTTCAAATACAAGAAAAAATCGTTTTGTACGTTTCATTGGGTGATTTTAGAGGACCAATTTTAAAAATTGCCAAGGAGCCCTTTTTTTTTCCTAGTACTTCTGAGTATCATTTTTGTAACGAAACAGGATGATGGGTTTGTATTGTAAATTTGATGGAAGGTACAGGGCGTTCTTGTCATTTTAGAAACCCAAGTGTATATTCAGCATTGGATTTGGATCGTTTCGCGGAAGTATGAATCGACGAAGTTGCAGGTTTTGAGTTTAATTTTTGGTTAAAAAGACAAGAACGCCAACGACTTTTGCACTGATTTACATATTGATAACAGAGGTTTCAGTCATGGGCCCCATTCACGGGGTGTCCTCTCTTTTTGGGCACACGTGGAAATTACTTTAGTTAGATATGTGGTCCTCTCTCCCTTCGCCGCTGTAAAGTCTAAACTTCGTGAAAAAAGCTGATCTATATGATTCCCTATTTGAGTCAAAGTGATATTGATGATGAACCTAGATGGAAAGTTTGTCAATATTTTAAAAATTATATCATAGTTGGAATAGAAATTAAGGAGGAGGTTCCAATTTACCTACTTGATAGAATTCTGGGATCAATTTCCACTTTTATCCTAGTTATGATTGTTAATGAATAGTGGAAAAAACTAGGATTAGATTTTAAGAATTACTGTTTAGCAATATATAATATGTGTATGTGTATGTATTTTTAAACTTATTTTTGTTTCAATTTACAGCTTTCAAATTCCAAATTTTCTTCCTAAATTTCTGTTTCCTTCTTTCCGGGTATTTTGGAGTTATGATTATGAGGTAATAATCTTGACAGTTGACACCAATTTTCTTGGTTTTTCTATTGGAGCAAAGACAATTGAGAATAGTGAGCAAGCAGGAATACTTGAGCTAACGAGTTTCTTTCTTTTACTGTATAGAGCTTGCAATTCATAATCTGATTGATACATGATGATCGCATCATGCAGGTACTGAATTGAGAATTTGCAGCTTTTGTTGTTTGGGTTGTTTTGGGGCGAAATGGCCTCAAATGCTACTGTTAAATGTCCATCACCCATGAAGGCTACATCTAATGGGGTCTTCCAGGGGGACAATCCTCTTGATTATGCACTTCCTCTAGCAATTTTACAGATATGCCTGGTGGTGGTTCTCACGCGAGTTCTAGCTCTTCTTCTAAGGCCTTTAAGACAACCTCGTGTGATTGCTGAGATTGTTGTAAGTTCCTTTGTCCTTTTTCCAATCTTTCTTCTTGTTAGATTGGAGATACATTATGCTACTTCGTTTTTCTATTATATAGTTTGTACGATTCAAAAGAGGTTAAGCTCTTTATGCCGGTTTTCTCCCAAAAAATTTTTGGCATTCAATAAGACAATTTTTTGTTTTTATCCCATTTATTCCACCTTTGCACATCAGAGTTATTACTTTATTTTCTTTTTCCTATTTCTCAGATTTAAGTTTCTCACACGGTCTCCACTAAATCTTTATAATTTCTAAATGTTTAATCAATGTTTATTTTTTAGGGTTTAAGAAAACTTTCATCTATGTAATAAGTATATTATGCCTCTAGATGAATCTTTTCGATTAATGTCTCAGAAACACTTCCGATGAAACTACGGATTTTGATATTTTAATAATTTAGAAAATCAAAGAAATTTCACAACATACCTCTGTTGAAATATATTGCACATTAGGTCTCTCAGCTGGGCTTTTGACGTTATTTAAGAAATTAACTTAAAAATTGGGGGAAAGTAGGAGCTAATCCAGAAAATTTCTGGGAATAATATGTTCATGGATCTAAAACTATGTTAAGTGAGGTCAGGATTTCAACTTTGTTAGAAATATTTAATTGACAACTTGTAAAAGGAAAAAATAAATTACAAATTTTTTTGTTCTCCATTGAAGATAGGACAACATCGAATGAAGATTTTTGTACCTTGCCTTAATGATGTTAAGCAGAGTCTTCTGATCCTGGCTTCAAGGCAATTGTTACTTTCATTTACAGGGCCAGAGATGATTAGAGGAGAGCTTACAGTGATTCATTTCTGTACTGTTTCTTCAAGATTTGCTTCCAATATACTCCATATGCTATGTGGAAAATTAGATCCAAAACATGGTCTAGATAGTTTAACTTTTGTATGATCTTGAGGAAAAATATTGGTTCTGTATTAACTACTACAATTTTCTCCTTGAGGAACATCCAATAAAATTGGAACAAAACAACTATAATTTTGAAATGAAAGGATGTAATTTTCTTTTTGACATTTCAATCATAATAATTTACACATATTTAACAATATCTATATTTTTCATTATTGAAATTTTGTTTCGCATCCGAAAGATTAGAACTTAAGATCACAAGTGATTGAATTTATTGTACTTTTACTTTGACATTTGACAGAGACGCACAAAATATTTTCGGCACATCCTTAGATAGTAAAAACAATGTGATTCAGATGATTAAGCAATTTGGATTATTGCAGTGATTTGATTAAATGAGCTTCAAAATGGAAGGCCAACATTCCCGAGAAATTATGAAATGTGGTCCTATGCTCTTAGGAGCTATCGATATTCCTGCATGGGACCCCTCAGATAGACATATCTGTTGCATATCGTTTGCCACCTATGTTTTAGATACATACAATGTATCTTGCAAGCATGATCTAGAGTTTTAACTTCTACTGCTTTTTTGGTAGGGAGGAATTTTACTAGGTCCCTCAGCTCTGGGTCACAGCCAAAGTTATCTGCATGCAGTTTTTCCACCCAAGAGCCTAACAGTGTTGGATACGCTAGCCAACCTTGGTCTCCTATTCTTTCTATTTCTTGTTGGCCTTGAGTTAGACCCAAGGTCCCTTCGTCGGACTGGAAAGAATGCTTTGTGCATTGCCATTGCAGGAATCACCCTCCCCTTTGCATTAGGAATTGGTTCATCATTTGTCCTCCGAGCAACTACTTCCAAAGGTGTAAGTGAAGGTCCCTTTCTCGTATTCATGGGGGTGGCTCTTTCAATCACTGCTTTTCCTGTCTTGGCCCGTATCTTATCTGAGCTTAAGCTTTTAACAACTGATGTTGGCCGAATAGCAATGTCCGCTGCTGCAGTGAATGATGTTGCTGCATGGATTCTACTTGCTCTTGCCATTGCCCTCTCTGGCACGGGTCATTCTCCCCTGATTTCGCTTTGGGTCTTTCTGAGTGGATGTGGCTTTGTCATTTGTTGCATATTTATTGTCCTACCTATGTTCAAATGGATGGCACAGCGTTGCCCTGAGGGTGAGCCAGTGGATGAGATGTATGTGTGTGCCACTTTGGCAGCTGTTTTGGCAGCAGGATTTGTCACTGATGCTATTGGAATTCATGCCCTCTTTGGGGCTTTTGTGCTTGGACTTCTTATCCCGAAAGACGGACCATTTGCCAATGCTCTTGTGGAAAAAGTTGAAGATCTTGTATCTGGCCTCTTCCTTCCATTGTACTTTGTGTCAAGCGGATTGAAGACAAATGTAGCCACCATTCAGGGGCTTCAGTCATGGGGCCTCCTTGCTTTGGTCATATGTACAGCTTGTGTAGGGAAGATTGTTGGCACTACTGCAGTCTCACTTTGGTGTAAAGTGCCTTTTCAGGAAGCTCTTGCTCTGGGGTTTTTAATGAACACTAAAGGCCTGGTGGAGCTCATTGTCCTCAACATTGGGAAAGACAGAGGGGTAAGATAATTTTATTGCCATGAGTGATTAGAGCCATCATGTTTTATTATTATTCTGTACTTGAATTTCATGCATTCATATTTTTGTTAATGATTGTTTTTTCAGGTATTGAATGATCAAACATTTGCCATTATGGTTATGATGGCTCTTTTCACAACATTCATCACTACACCCCTAGTCATCGCTGTATATAAGCCAGCTAAACGTATGAGTAGAGCTGAATACAAGCACAGAACAATTCAAAGGAAAGATCCAAATACTCAAGTACGAATGTTGGCATGTTTCCACAGTACAAGGAACATCCCTACTTTGATCAATCTCATTGAGGCTTCTCGTGGGACTGAGAAGAGGGAAGGACTGTGTGTCTATGCAATGCACCTCATGGAGCTCTCTGAAAGGTCATCTGCTATCCTTATGGTCCACAAGGCAAGAAAGGATGGGTTACCCTTTTGGAACAAGGGACATCAATCTCATACCAACCAAATTGTTGTTGCTTTTGAGGCTTTTAGGCGGCTGAGCCGGGTATCCATCCGACCAATGAGAGCAATATCACCAATGTCTAGCATGCACGAGGACATCTGCTCTAGTGCAAACAGTAAAAGGGTTGCGATGATAATTCTCCCTTTCCACAAGCATCAAAGGTTGGACGGACAATTGGAGATAACTCGAACTGATTTCCAGTATGTCAACCGGAGAGTTCTTGAGCATGCACCGTGTTCTGTTGGTATCTTAGTAGACCGTGGGCTTGGTGGAACAACTCACATAACTGCAAGCAACGTTCGTTCTGTCATAACAGTCCTATTCTTTGGGGGCCATGATGATCGTGAGGCTCTTGCTCATGGTGTGCGCATGGCTGAGCACCCTGGTGTTAGCTTAGTAGTTATTCGTTTCATAGTAGACCCTAGTGTTGTTGGAGAGATTGTCAAGCTTGACATGGACAACTCCAGCACCGAAGCAAGGTCAGAGGATGAAGAGTTCCTTGCTGCATGCAAGGAGAAAATTTCAGAGGACAACTCAATCAAGTATGAAGAGAGAGCAGTTAGAAGTGCTGTAGAAACGGTTAACGTGATACACTCTTGTAGTCTTTGCAATATGTTTCTTGTTGGAAGAATGCCAGAGGGTCAGTTGGTTGCAGCTTTGAAAGGAAATAGTGAGTGCCCAGAACTGGGGCCAATAGGTAGCTTACTAACTTCGCCAGATTTCTTTACAACAGCATCAGTTTTGGTGGTGCAACAATATCGTAGCCAGTTGCCTCTGCCTTCATTGGCTTCTTTGAAGGAAGAAGTATCGCCTGAGGAAGATTATGAATCTGACTAATTGACTTTCTTTTGCTAGGATTTGAATGGGATATGTAGCAGTTAGAATTCTATATACAAAAAAACAAATGACAGATATGATAATATTTCATCTAATTACTGAACGAGATTTATATAGTCGATCTTAAATAAACGAGATTAATAAAGGTTTTGTTGAGTAAAGTATTACTTATTTATTATTATTATAATATATATATATATATATATATTATCTCTAATTGGAATCCCAATATAATCCATTACTGATGTGTTGCTAATACACAAAGTTTAAATAATGCTTATTTAAATTAATTTGATTCACTCACTATCTCATCGGCACTACCAGCATCATTCAATCCTAGTACTACGACTTTCAAGTTTCATCTTTGTGCTTCAAGTTGCTTTTCCCAGGCTTTTTCCACGTGTTTGATAAAGTGCTTCCTTTAGATTTATCTAATCAATCGACTTTGAGAATAATCTTAAGTTGTGTTTAGATAGTAATTTAGATATAATTTTTTTAAAAATTTTGTAATTAATTTTTTAAAAATTATGAAAATAAATTTAGGTATGATAGTCTAAATTTTAAAAATTTAAAAATGTAACCAAACAAAACCTTACAATTTAATCATGACCACTTAACCAGCTGAAAAGTAATGTAACACTTTATGAGATTCTCAAATATTGTGTCACATTATTATAATACCAAAAAAGAAGATAGAGTATTATTTTCACTTAGTTAAAGACTCGACTAATTTATTTTTCGAATCTCTTATTTAAAATAATTTTGATTTGTGTATGAATTAATTATGTTAATTGATTATAATATATTAGAGTGTTCAATTAATTGATTGATTATAATTTGTTTTATTAAAAAAAAATACTACTATATATGTATGCATAAGTATTTATTTTTTTGTTCTACATAAATATATATTTAAATGCACACATGCAAATAAAAATATGATTAGCATCTACCCAAGTTATGCACGGGTGTAAAAAAAATAAACATAAATATTATAAATATAGTTATATTAAAATAATTATTTTCTAAATTAAATTAGATTATAATTCTTAAAATGATATTCTTGGTTTGGAAATTCTAAAAGAAATTCAAAAGTACAATTCTACTAATTAAAACTCTAGTACAACTTAAATTAAATAGAAACGGACATTCAGAAAATCATTTAACAACGGTTTAGAATTGTTAATAAGTTTATTTATTTATTTTATATAATTATTTTGCTTTTAGAATTCATAGTAAAAGTGTCAATTTGTGTTATCGTGTCGTGTTTGGGTCGTGTCAAAACACACATATTCAAAAATATATATCAACCTTAACTCGACGCTATTAACAAGTCGTGTCAAGTTTCAAAACCCAAACCCAATCCATTTATTAAACAGGTTACACGTGTCGATATGCTTAACTCATTTATTTTAATTTTTTTATTTTTTAAATAAAAAAATTTACCTATCTTTTAATATGTATAGATAATTTTCAAGTTTAGTAACTTTGAAAATGGGCCAAATCAAAATAAAACTTTTTTTATAAATAAAAAATTTTCAAACCTTGATAAATATTTGATGTAAGACGAATTATTTAAACTCATTATATTTTTTAAAATTAAACGTGTTAAGTCGTGTTAAACGGGTTGATACTAGTAAAATTCAAACACAACTTATTTATTAATCGTGTTATACGTGTCAACCCGTTTATGATCCAAACTCATTTATGCTTAACTCAAATCCGTTAACTTCGTGTCGTGTCAAAAATTAATACTCCTTATTTATAGCCTATAATCTTAACCATTAAAAATGAATGCAATCATGTTAGTAAATTATTAAGGCACCTTATATTTTTTAAAATATATTATATGATAGTTCTACTTGAACATTTAGCATTTACTGGTTCAAGTCTTTCTTTTCCCAAAAGGTGTTATCTACAATAAAATATTTAAAGAAACATCATGTAATCATCATTTATAAATATTATATTATCAGTCAGTAATTTGAATTTTTATATTTTTTGTGTTCAATTTCATATATCTTTTGGCCCATTTCAAGTGGTTATCTCATCATGACATCACCTCTTATATTTTAATGCTACATGTTACATCAGTCATTAAAATGAAATTATTAATTGTGGTGGCATTAGTGGCAAAGAAAGAGAAAGGATGTAAATAAAAATTTAAAATTATCATCTTTTTGATAATAGTTATCGGTTAAAGTTTAAAAGATAAACGAGTTTGATTGTTACAAATAGAAAATTTTGATATAAGATAAATTTAAAATATTTTTTTACTGATTTATTAAAAAAGAATTTAATATTATCGATTATTAATTAAATTTTCAAAACATAAAAAAGAAGAAATTATTAATTAAATATTATTATTTAAAAATATTTAGTAAAGTCATGAATAGTTTTTAAAATGTTAAAATGATTAGGATAATATTTTTATTTAAAGAATCCTCTTCAAAAATTCTAATTTTATTCAAATCCTTTTATTTCTTTTAGATGGGAACTTCCTTTTATATATGGATTTATAAAAAAAAAAAATTATATATTTAAAGACGGCTCAGAGTTGTATTTATTGAAAAATTATTCAATAATACTAACAGACAAATAATAGAATATATATATATATATATATATATATATAATATATTGCTACAGAGACACTCAAACTGATCCGCGAAGCTATGATGATCGAAGATCACCAAATAATTACTCCAATCCTATCCACCCACGCTGCCATTTGGTTCAGCACTAAAGACGGCATAAGTTGCTCCAGCCCAAAGTCAATGCGCCGACTTTGTTTTTTTAAATGTTGATATCTGGCACCTTTGGAACCGTAGGAACCAAATATTTATTTTCTGATCGGTCTATGTTACATCTCTCTCTATACGTCCAATTTCTGTCATCGAATATATCAAAAACCCAAACCAGTTGATCCTAAAACCAGCAATTGCGATCGATAGTGATCGGTCAATAGAGCATGAAAGGCAGAATTGGATGTTATGCATTCGGCAAACAAATCCAGTCCAAAAAGGATTGATTTTCTTTGTCTCCTAAGAAAGCTCAAAACACTGAATCCTACACACACACGACTGTTTTCATTTCCTCTCCTCTATATCTAGACATCTTTCTTCTTTTCTCAGGGTTCGTTTCACAATAGCAACTTCTCATCGAAGCCAACAGGTAATCCTACACACAGCCTTATACGTGTTTATGCATGCATATATATATATATATATATGTTTATATCCTTTTGATTGCTCTCGTTTATTGAACTTGAGAATTATGGGTCTACCCTGTTGGATATTTGTCCATTAATTCTTATATGTATCTTTGTGTTGTTCCCTTGCATCATTAATTCATATCAAATATGCTTTTACAAGTGAATAGACAAGTCTTCTCTTTTGCTAATTCAAAATCAGTTAAAAATTCTAGCAACTGGGTCTGCCCGCCTAGACGAGTTGCTACAGTTCCGTCACTGTAGGAACTCAACAACCCAGCATATTCCTCCTGCCTCTACACACACAAACACACTCAAATATGCTTCTTTCTTTTTTGTTACAAGTAAAGAGTAAATATGACTAAGAGGCATCACTGGTGCCATGTCTCAATCTTCGCGCTTTGATTGTCTCGTCCAATCACAGCGAAGATTGGGACATCACACTTGACGGTAGCATTATTCATATTACTCAAAGGGCGTCGGAGGGGGTGAACCCATATGTACAGGGGAACCCATATTACACAATGAAAAAATGAAATAGAAACAGATGCTTGTATAGGAGAAGAACATAAAAGTCTTGGTTATTTAGTTCTCACTCCAGTGAAATATCAATTCCTGAAACTAGTACTGATATTATTCAGTTCATGTGAAAGATTTGTTTTGACCACGGATGAGTTCCATACATTTGTTTGATTGCAGACATTTTAGTGAAACATATTTGATTGGTAATTTAATTTGAACTCCATGTGTTTGATAAGAAACCTGATAGAATTCGTTAGATTCATTCAAGAATCAAGATGGAACAGGATTGAATGGTCATGACATGCTATTGCTGGTGCAAAATAATTAGTCTTTGTTTTCTGTGAGGTTCATAATTGTTTAGGATCGCAATCAAATGTCATAAAATTTTTACCACAAGATCTGAGGGATTATACAGTCTATACTGAATCACAATGTCAACTCATGGCAAGGGGAATGGTGATGGCACACTATTTTTTTTTAATATATATAATGAACATCAATGCGCTCTTAATTCCAAAAGTTGAATTTCTATATAAATAAGCATGAGGAGTCGGCCCCACTAACCCAAAAGAACTTGGATATGTTGATGTTCACTACTGTTCTATAATCTGGTACGCTTTAAATATGAGAGCAACACATACTTATCTACATTTTTTTTTTGGGGGGGGGGGGGGGAGAGAGAGAGAGAGAGAGAGAGAGAGAGGTGGTCTAATGGGTCTACTCTTACATAATTGAATTTTATAACTTCAAAGTTCAACACATTATGTCTGATCTTGCAGGCACTGCAGTGAGAATTTCTGTTCTTGGTGTACATTTTCCCGGGCAATGGCTTCTAATGGTACTGTGGGACATACATGTCCTCCTCCAATGACGGCTACATCTAATGGTGTATTCCAGGGGGATAATCCTCTTAATTTTGCACTTCCTCTTGCCATTTTACAGATATGTTTGGTGGTCGTAGTCACACGGGGTCTTGCTGTTCTTCTGAGGCCACTGAGGCAGCCTCGCGTGATTGCAGAGATTATTGTAAGTTCCTTTCCTCTTTATATATGCTTGCAAATATTATTGAAGTTTTGTTTATTTTGTCAACTATGGTATTTGGTATGTGCAAGCCAATTCACTCATGCTGGGCGAAATTGAATTCTTGCCTGGTTGAATTTTTCTTCTTCTTGTACTTCTTGTTGAATTTGGACATTCCCCTGTGAGTTTGAGTCAAAATGGTCAAGTAACTTATAAGTCCACTAACCACAATTGGATTGGTCATATTGAATATGATATACCAAAAAATCTGATTTGATTCACAGTTTTGGTTATTTGATATTCGATTGATTGGGAGAGAAAAAAACTTTGATAATGTTTTGGGAAAAGAAAAAACAAATCAGATGATTAAAAACTCAACCAATCTTTCCAATTTTGTATCCTGGTTTACTCCTAACTCATCCTGTATGGTTTTGTGCCAAAAGGAAAAAAATACAAGAAAAATTTGAAAATGTTTATGAGCTTTTATCTGGTGGTTAGTGTGAGGAACTGTTCTTATTTGCTAAAAGTAACATATTCCAAGTTATGGTTTGGTTCGGTTGGCAATCAATCTGTTGCGTTTTAGTATCTCAAAAAGGTCTGAAAAATCATATCCACATGAAGCAATGATGATGTTTTGTGATAGATGTCTTGTTTCAGTTATTTACACCAACTAGTTTTGTCTCTACATTCTACACAAGTTGGGCACTTGGGCTGTATTTCATTACCCCATGGCAATGGTGATGGTGGGTTCATCCATATATTTAGCCACACTTCTGAACCACGTAATTGCAGTGTTCTTATGTCTCTGTGTTATTACCATTATTGTTGTTGTTTTGCCTAGGGATTCTGTGTTTCCTTTGCATTCTGTTTTGTTGATTTGGTTTTTTTACTTCTAAATTGTTATATGTCCTGGATCAATAATTGTGTTACTCTTCCTTTGGTATTCTGTGGGCCTTGAAAAGATTCGTATTTGAATTTGAATTTGATTTAATTTCCCCCTTTTTTGTTTCTTTTGAAATATGTAGCTAAGGCACATTCTAAGAGCATGTAATTCTGCAAATTGCTTTCCCATTCAAAATTTTGCTGGTACATTTATCAAAAGGATAAAAGAGATCCTAATTTTGATATGGAAATAACCACTGAATGGTAGAATTTTCTAGGAGCCATTATTACATGTTTGTGTTACTTGTTGCAGATGAAAGTAGATGCTATTCTTAATTTTACATTGGTGAAAAGTTTACATTCTGTTGCTGATTTGGCAGGGAGGAATCTTACTTGGGCCATCAGTTCTGGGTCGAAACAAGAGCTATTTGCAGGCGATGTTTCCACCCAAGAGCATCACTGTGTTAGATACTCTAGCAAACCTTGGTCTCCTATTCTTTTTATTTCTTACAGGCCTAGAATTAGACCCCAAATCCCTGCGTCGGACCGGTAAGAAAGCCCTTGGTATTGCCGCTGCAGGAATCAGCCTCCCCTTTGCATTAGGAATTGGTTCATCATTTATCCTTCGAGAAACCATAGCAAAAGGTGTAAATGGGACCTCATTCCTTTTATTCATGGGTGTAGCACTTTCCATAACTGCCTTCCCTGTCTTAGCCCGAATATTGGCTGAGTTGAAGCTTTTAACCACTGATGTTGGAAGAACAGCGATGTCAGCTGCAGCGGTCAATGACGTGGCTGCATGGATTCTGCTTGCTCTTGCCATTGCCCTATCTGGGAACAACATTTCTCCCCTAGTATCATGTTGGGTCTTCCTCTGTGGGTGTGGTTTCGTAATTTGTTCACTTCTCATTTTACGACCAATCTTCAAATGGATGGCCAAGCATTGCCATGCAGGCGAGCCAGTGGACGAGATGTATATATGTGCTACATTAGCTGCAGTACTTGCAGCTGGGTTTGTAACTGATGCTATAGGAATTCATGCCATGTTTGGGGCTTTTGTTCTTGGGGTAGTTGTTCCAAAGGAAGGGCCATTTACAGGTGCTCTTGTGGAGAAAGTAGAGGATATCGTATCTGGCCTCTTCCTTCCTTTGTACTTTGTTTCAAGTGGACTGAAGACTAATATAGGCACTATCCATGGGCTTCAATCGTGGGGTCTCCTGGCTTTGGTCATATTTACAGCCTGTTTTGGGAAGATTGTTGGCACTGTTGTAGTTTCCCTTGTTTGCAGAATGCCTCTTACCGAGGCTTTGGCACTGGGATTCCTAATGAACAGTAAAGGCTTGGTGGAACTCATTGTCCTCAACATTGGTAAAGATAGAAAGGTAATATTTGTGGTATTGGTATCGTTGTTTAGTTTATAATCTTTTTTCTCTAGTCATAGTTGATTATATCTATTAAATGATCCAGTGCATTTTACCTTACTCTTTTAGGTGTTGAATGATCAGACCTTTGCCATCATGGTTCTAATGGCTCTCTTCACAACCTTCATCACTACACCTCTAGTCGTGGCTGTGTATAAGCCAGCCAAAAGGGCAAGCAAAGTTGATTACAAGCTTAAAACAATTGAAAGGAAAAATTCAAATACTCAGCTTCGAATTTTGGCCTGTTTTCATAGTTCTAGAAACATCCCATCGATGATAAATCTCCTTGAGGCCTCACGAGGGATTGGTAAGCATGAAGGACTTAGTGTATACGCACTACATCTCATGGAGCTCTCTGAGAGGTCTTCAGCTATACGAATGGTACACAAAGCAAGAAGGAATGGGCTACCCTTTTGGAATAAGGATCAGCGATCAGATTCTAACTATGTTGTTGTGGCTTTTGAGGCTTTCCGGCAATTGAGCCAGGTGTCTGTGCGGCCAATGACGTCTATCTCTTCATTCTCTGACATGCATGAGGACATTTGCACCACTGCCGAGAGGAAGAGGGCAGCAGTCATAATTCTACCATTCCACAAACATCAGAGGTTGGATGGCTCGTTAGAGACAACTCGTACTGACTTCCGCTGGGTTAACCGAAGGGTTCTTGAACACTCACCATGCTCAGTTGGGATACTAGTTGACCGTGGATTTGGTGGAAACACTCATGTCAGTGCAAGTCATGTTTCTTATTTCATCACAGTCCTCTTCTTTGGGGGCCATGATGATCGTGAAGCCCTCGCTTATGGAGTTCGCATGGCTGAGCACCCTGGTATCAGGTTAACAATTGTTCGCTTCGTAGTGGAAAGTGAGACGGAAGGGGATATTGTCAACGTTGACATAAATGGCAATTCTACCACCAAATTGTGTTTAGCAGATGAGGAGTTTCTTGCAGAGTTCAAGGAGACTATTAAAAGGGACAACTCCATCAAGTATGAAGAGAAAATTGTCAGAAATGCTGCAGAAGCCATTGCTGCAGTCCATGAGTTCAGTCGCTGCAATCTGTTTTTGGTGGGTCGGATGCCTGATGGCGAAGTAGCTTTAGCATTAAACAGGAATAGCGAGTGTCCAGAGCTGGGGCCCGTGGGGAGTTTGTTGACCTCACCAGATTCCCCAACAACAGCATCAGTTTTGGTGATGCAACAGTATCGTGGTCAGGTATCTCCAGACTTAACCTTACAGATGACAGAAGAGTAGCCTGATGGAGACTTGGGATCCACTGATTGTTTTTTTCTTAGTTTGAAAATGGATAGGTACACATAATCAAGTTTGAATGTTTTTCATTTTGAAAAATAAGTCTCTTCTATGGTAATGGCTCCAAATTCCACTTTCTTTGGCTGCAAACAATAGGAGTAGTCATGTCTGAATTTCTGAATCTCAGAATTTCATCAGTTGGAAATCTGAATTTCCTCGAAAGATTCTGAAGTATATAATTGTCAGATTTCTGTTGTGCACTTGTTTCATAGCTGTTTTCCTAATGTTTCTTGATGTTAGCAATGCCTTTATTTCGTTAAAACAAATGGATAAAGTCATTTTCTCACCCAAAAAATAAAATATAAGAAATCGTGTTTCAGTTCTTACCTCTTTCAAAGAGTAATTTACAGTGATGGCTGTACTCGTTTCATGTTTTCTTATAGAGTAACGCTAGGTACACTATTTTAATTTACCTAATGACATCATATACCATAACTCTTCTTATATTACAAGTTTGTGATGGCAGTTGAACTGCTTGTTTCTTCTTATCTCATATTTGTTATACCCACACGGGCAATCATTTTTATAGACGTTAACTTCAAATCAACCAGAAATTCTTTGTTAATTTGAACAGCCTCCATGATGAAGGAGGTGGTGGGGGAGAGAGGTTCGAGTGGAGGAGGAAAGGTGGCGTTAGTACCTGTGTCCATTGGGTTTTGTTGTCGGAATGTTGCTCATGACTCGAGTTTTATCTTCTCCTGTTGTGGATTTTTTTTTTTGCTTTTTAATAAATTGACGCCCGAAAACAAACTGACCGATGAGAATGGAGATAATATAAACAAATATAATCAATTAATAAATAAAATTATTCCTAAATCAAATAGAATATTAAAAATTTATAAATTACATAAAAAAAAACCAAAATAATACAATCAACATATATAGTTTTATTGTATGCTATAAAAAAAGTTATTAAATAAAAAGTATTATTTTATTAATGTTGATTAATATTATATACTTTTCTTAGTAATTCTTGTTATATAAAATATGTTGTATTTAGTAAATTGTTAAAGAAAACGAATTATTTGTAAAATTGGTATTGTCTTTTCTAACAATCTAAAGTAGCAATCATGAAACAATCATTTAAGTTTTAAAATTTATAAAATAAAAGAATAATTTTTGGCTTGGTGAGAATGCATTGTGCAGGACTGAACTGAATGAATAACCCTAAAATGAGAAAAGATTTGTTATATAGAAACTCAATCAATGGTCTTGATCTATTCTAATTTTAAAATCTAATGGTGGATTTTAATTAATATTATAAAATATAAGTATATTATATATAATGAAGTTGGGCTCGAGTACCCGACTTTCTTGCCCAAGCCCAGTCCGATTTTACTTCAGGCTCAATAAGCAATGCCCAAGTCCGTCTCGAATGTGTAACATTACTATCCAAACCCGTTAATTTTCAAGCCGACAAGAAAACGCCCTTTTTCCTATGTTTTCTGCCTCGTCGGCAATGAAATATGTCGCAATTGTTACTTTTTTCCGACGCCATTTCGTTGTGGTCGGAAATAAGTTTAGACTTACACTTTTTACCGATGAATCTGAACGTCAGAAAAGCGTCTTAATTATTATCAACAACAATGAGCGTCGGAAATAAACTTACCGTCATTTTAGTTACCGCCTTTATTTGTTACATTGTCCCAGATGCTTTCTCTCTCTCTTCTTTGTTACGCTGCGACAATCTATTCTCTTTCATCTCTGTGTTGCAATTTTTTTCCTTTCTTGTTCTCTCTTTGATACAGCATTCTCCCATCTCTCCCTAAAAGATGCAATGAGAAACAATGACCATTGATGAGGAAGGAACAGCACTGATCGAATGAGAAATTGGTGAAATCCCTGAGAAATCAATTGGTTGAACTATTACGTACCACTGGTATTCGACGCTGGTCTTTCGTCACTATTCAAAAGCCTCATCATCTCAGATCTATTGAAGGCTCTTGTCGACATCTTTTCTGATCGATTAAAGGTTATTGCCGTCACCGGTCAGCAGCATTTGTCGCCGATAACGTCCACCGATCTATTCAAGCAAGGGCGGAGGCAAGGGGGGCCGGTAGGGGCCGTGGCCTCCAGCATTGAGGAGATTTTTTTTATTACATACACATTGAATCTCTTAAATCACGAGAGCTTGAATCGGTGGCTCCCCTCCCAACAAACTTTCTCACCATAACAAGAATATAAAAGCCAAACAAGACCAGCTGTACACTACTTAATTTTTTTGCACTCTCCCTCCCCAAGTCAGCACCCTGATCGTTTACTTTTTACTTTTTTACATTTTAAAGTCTCCTCCTTTCTAAACCAAGACATAAAATAATATAAAACATAAAAAGATCCCCTCCTACTTTCTCTACGATTTTTCATTTCCTAATTTTTTTTCTTGAACGCCAAACAAAAGGAAAGTAATCAAAGCAATCTTCATTAATTTTCTGGATTTCTATAAACTCATCTTTTCTTTTTTGCGGAGAAGCAAGTAATTTTTTCGTAAGGTATACTATTACTGCATTTGACATTGAAGTATGCTTAATTTATTTGTCTAATTTTGATTTTTTACACTGTATATTTGATTTATAATTTTTTGGGATATAGTTTCTTAAATTAGCATCATTGCACCGGAGACAAAATTTTTAAAAAAAAAAAAAAAGAAGAAAAAAAAAAGAGAAGAAGAAAAGAAAATGAGCTAGTTATTGAGTAAATTCATCATATAATTTGACTAATCTACTAGAGTTGGTAAAAAATTGAAACTAACTGATAAATAATTTGTTAGGTTATCTAAAATTTTAGGTTACAGAACATGGGCAAGTAAAAAATAATTGATACATTCTTTAAGAAAAAGGTTGTTGATTCAAATTTATATTGGCAATGCTAGTATATAAAGAACTTTATTTTGTATTTTTTCTTGTTGCTTAGAAATTTATAACTAGTCTTGTTCATTGTGAAATATTAATTTTGTATAATGTTTCAAAATTTAATAATAATTTATTAGAATGCCCCCGCCCAAACAATCCAAACTCCGCCCTTGTATTCAAGCGTCTTTTGTAGCCTTCACCGAGCACAAACGGTTCCATTACAAGAAATGGAACTACTAAACGTAGAGTTGGTCAGTCACGTTTTCTAGAACGGAAACTCTATCTTGACCTAAAACGGCGAGACCAATAATACTCATCGTTTTGTCATGACTGAAGCTGCCACGGAGCCAAACAACTTCGTTTAGTCCTCCAATTTAACTTTTTTGCTATTTATAGTAATTTTTAATTTCACAATTACTTTATTTAAGAAAGTCTGAATTAACTTCTATTTGCGACTATAGTTTTCTAGTTTGATATGGTTTCTAGTTTTCTAAAAAGTCCAAATTTTTATTAATTTCGATTTTTTTTCTCTTTTCTGGATGAATTGTGTGATGTTTTTACAGATTTGGATGTTAGATGAATTGTGTGATGTTGTTGTTTGTAAAAAGGTTAAGGGAAGAATCATTGTCAGAAAAACTTAATTTATCACTTTTTTTGGGTTAAAACTCTATGAGATAACCAAGAAATTGTAAATTAAAATATATTAAAAAATAAATAAAATTTCATTAAAAACTAATATAGTACATTAAAAAAGTAAAAATAAATTAAGAAACTTATAAAAATGTATAATAGCTGAGGGTTATGAAATCACAAAAATTATAAGTAATAGTAAGGTGGTAACAGACATGTATTTCACGGTTTTATTTCGGTGTGCGTTGTAATATATATATATATATATATATATATATGATTGTTGATGATGAATTTGATAATTGAGTGTCATTGATTCAAGTCCAATACCCGTCTCAGATGTTTAAATGGTTGTAGTTGAAATCGAACAATTCCAATGGCTCCTTGCTCCACACAAGCAAATAAAAAATAAAGAAGCTCATTACAAACTTCGAAATGCATTGATTGATCACTTATAAAAGAAAACAAATATAGTAATACTTCATGTGACCCTTCTTTATGTAATTTTAATGAATGATGTACAAAGATCATTTTTCATATAATCTTTATGTTATTGCTCAAGTTGAAATTTGATTTGATTTTTATTTTCAATGAAATACTAAAAATTTAATTGTTATTGAAATCTTTAAAGGTGATGATATGTTGATAATTTTTTCTACCATATTAAAATTAATTTCAAAATAAATAATTGATAATTAAAATGGAAAAAAGTATTGATAAATTAATTTTAAATTTTAAATATTTATTTAAATAATATAAAATAATTAATTATTAGTTTAGAGTATTATAAAAACAATTAGTAGGTGAATAATGGATGAATCATGTTTGATTAGTGATTTGAAAACCATCTTTAAATTTTTTACAAGACCTTCAAATTTGATGATAAAAAATAAAGATCATATTTTTTCAAATTTGAATATGAACTGACGATGAGTTAGATTGCTATTTTTTCATTCCTACTTTTAAATTTGAAGTAGGGTTAGAGATACGGGTGCAATTTGGGTGGGCTAACCCGAACCCAATCCGAGCTCGGCCCAAAATTTTTAGGGTCGGGCTTCTTCTTTTATACTTTGGATTGGGTTTGGGAAAAAGAATTCAAGCCCACTGTAAATTAGGGTTGGACTTGGGTTGATACTTTAAAAACTCGAGCCCAACCTCAACCCAAGTCCAACCCGAACTTGAATATAATATTTTATATGTTATATTTTTTATACTTTACTTATTCATTATTAGATTTATAAGATTTTCTTATAAGAATTACTATTTATATTTTTATAATTTCAAAAACTCGTTGATCCTTAACATTTTTTTAAAATTAAATTATGTTGAAAGAATTATTTTAACAATTTGTTGTTTCTTTTAGAAGGAGAAATTGAGAGAAATTATTGAAGCTTTTAGTGTATAATTAAAATAAGAAAAAGATAGCAATTAATTAAAAAAATTATGAATAAAATATAAAAAAAATGAATTAATAATCGGGTTCGGATCAGGCTCAAGTTGAACCCGATACTCATGAATTTTAATTTGGGTCGGACTCGTGTTGGGTTTCCTAGTTCAAGATTGGGTTCGGACTGGATTCGAATTGACAATTTCAGAACTTGAATTGAGTTTGAATATAACTTGATCTGAATCCGACCCGTCCGATTTACACCCCTAATTAGAAATGCTCTAAAAGACAAAACAACCATGTATAAAAATTAGTTAGCGGCAACTCATAAAAAAATCTTTGGTCTAAAAAAACAAAATGAATAAACTTATAAACAGAATTTGTTAAAGCATGGATCCACGCTCCAATTAATTCTTTTTTAATAACTTATCGCTAATAAATCTTCTAATACATACTTTAAAACATTAAATTAACAATATATTTTAAAGATGTCTTTAATTTTAATAAAATAGGCATTTGTGTTTCTACTTGAAAATTTCAAGTAACTTCAAAAATACATCTCATCTCATCTCATCTGAAAAATAGATTACAACAATCTATAGGATATGAGAGCAACTCCAATTATACTTCCCAAATTTTCACCCCATTTTATTTAAAATGACTATAAAGTTAATTTAAATAGTCATTTTTCCATAGGTTATTTCAACCATATTCTCTATTTTATCTGACTTTGAATTTTTTTTTTATTAATTTATTATATTTAAACTATCACAATTGGAATTTATTTTAACGGCTATTTTTTATATAACGGTCACTATTTTAACAGTTAATTTTTAACTGGCATTTTTTAACAACACTTCTCAATTTAAATTTAGCACCCATTTAACTTATTTAAAACTTAACAAAATATTAAATAAAAATTTAATTAAGAGAAATTTTTTTAAAAGTAGATCAATACTTTGGGGAAAAAAAGATGTCTTCTACGTACTTCTAAATTATATTAAAAAAATACATTTAATCAATTTATATAAACATAATTTTAAAAGATATTATATTAAAATATTCATAAAATACATTTAATCAATTTATATAAACATAATTTTAAAAGATATTACATTAAAATATTCATTTAATCAATTTAGGGAATCCTCTTTGTCATCTCTTTCCTCACTTGTAAAGAGTTAATTAAGCTTTCCCTATTTTAAGAGTGGAATAGAGAATCCCATTAAAACTTAAATTTTATAAAATTGCTCTCTAAAATAGCTCGGACAATTATTCTTGAATAGCTTGTCCTCTCAATATGTAAGTGGGCTCTTATATTGACAGAGGAATCTCCATGATTTGGGAGGGCAGGCCATGTACCTATGTTCCTTCAAGAGCCAGTTTAATCATAAAATTAATAAAATAATTATTTTTAGTTTTACTTAAAAATTTAAATGTAATAAAAATTGAACATTATTAAAAGGCTTTATAAAAACTTCATAAAAAAATTTAATTTTATTAATAAAATTTTATTCGTATTTTATTTTAATATTTTATTACTATTTATTTAGATTAAAAAAATTATATAAAAATTATATTATTAGAGTTTCATTTAATATATGCATCTCTCTTATTAAAAATAATTAAATTTTATATAACAAAAGTAAATATAATATATATATATATATAATAAAGTAAAAAATTATATTAATATTTAAAAAAACCTTATTTAAAGTTGTTCCTTTTATCATTTTAGACCTCCAATTATCTAGAATCAGGCCTGGTCCTCCCTGCACTCCTCTAGCTCTCCTTTTTATTTGATAAATCTTTTTAGGTGCATTTTCAGTTTACTATCTTCAAATTTAGAGTTTTTAAAATATATGCATCTCTCTTGTTAAAAATAATTAAATTTTATATAACAAAAGTAAATGTAATATATATATATATATATATATATATAAAATAAAGTAAAAAAATATATTAATATTTAGAAAGACCTTATTTAAAGTTGTTCCTTTTATCATTTTAGGCCTCCAATTATCTAAAGCCAGGCCTGGTCCTCCATGCACTCCTCTACTTCTCTCTTTTTTATTTGATAAACCTTTTTAGGTGCATTTTAAGTTTACTATCTTCAAATTCACCTTCATGCCTGCGCAACTGTAATTAAATAGCTTCTCATCGGTGGGTGCAAAGGAAAATTTCATCAACTAATTAAAGAATAATTAGAGTATTTTTAACAAAAGCATACAGTTGCTAGATCTTTTACCATGATTATTAAGTTAGTCCCAATGAATTGTGAGTAACTTAGAATTTATGACTTGGTGTTATTTTAACTGTCATAGCATTTTTATATACTGTGCTACTTAAATGCATATACTTAAAGGCATATACTTTGAACTGCATAACACTTGTACTATTTAAATGCATACACTTTGTACTGCATAAAACTCGACATGATTCTGTTATGTTCTGCTCTTCTGTTCTGTTATATTCTGATTTATGGGCCATAGTCAAGAATTGAGCAGGTATGGCATGAGTATGCCAGAGCAATATCTAGAGGGTAAAGGCCTCACAAGTGTCCGCTTATGGGCAGCTAGGAAAGGCTCAAACATACTTGATGATATGCCTATACTTTTGATCGATATATTGGCATTCTGTTCTGTTCTGTTTTGTCTTGCTCAGTTCAGTTCAGTTCCGTTCTATTCTGATCTGTTTTGTTCTACTTGAACTACATTTAATTATGCATTTGATTTAAAATTGTTACTTTTAAAATGATTAAATTATCCACGTGCTTTAAATACAAGAATTGGTTTTGAAACCCATGGCAAGGAATCTATGCTACTCATTAGGCTTGTTAAAGTTCACTCTATTATCCTAACATTTTTCAGGTGAAGATTCTAGTGGCAAGGACTAAAGGGTTAAGATCCTTAGAAGTTATGTAGAAAGACTTTATGAAGCCATCTCATTTTTGTAACCTACCCCATTTTTGGATATTTTGTATAATTATACGCACAATGATGTAACTTTTGTAGTTAACCTTTGTATAAACTAACTATGATCATATTTAGTTGCTCTGTCAAATTAGCATGCATTCTCTTACTTAATTTCCGATGCTTAACTTTTGTGTAATGAATGCATCTTACTTGGAAGTTACAAGTAAATGGCCTGAGGTTAGGATCACTATCAATATTTTCATAAGAAAAATACGATGGGTGCCTAAATGGCCAGTTTCATATCTTGAATCCGCATAAGGTGGGTAGGTTTTGGGATGTGACAAACTTGGTATCAGAGCATTAGGTTTACCCTCGCTAGGAAAACGAATCCTTAGGATATGATGGCCTAAGTGTAAGGTCGATAGTATTTAAGTCGTAGGATCCCTGAGTTGACGAACGATCAAAAAATACTCTTAAGTACCTGAATGTTATTTCATTCACAATGCATTGAACGAGAATACTAAGATAACTTTTATTTTTCCTCAGATGCCGCCGCGTCATACCAGAAGCAATAATACGGAATCTCAAGTTTCGAAAGTTTGGCTGGGTAATCGAAGGGTTAACAAAGGCTCTATAGCATAGCCAGCCCATACCAACGGCCAATCCAATGGAAACTCCAGCAATGCCACCTACACATGCCCCAGTGCAACCAATAGAAGTTAGCATTAGCAACGAATTGCTAGATAGATTTCATAAGTTCAAGCCTCCTTCTTTTAATGTTGTGACTGATCCTGAGCAAGCTGAATCATGGATCATGGCAATGAAAAAAGTTTTCAAGCTTCTGATTTGTACAGAGGAGCAAAAATTCAAGTTGGCTACGTATATGCTACAAGGATAAGCATACAAATAGTGGTTGACAATGCAAAGAGAAGAACCAGATATGACTTGGAACAAATTTATAGATAAGTTCTACAGTATGTTCTTTCCATCGACTGTTCGGGAAAGAAAGATTCAAGAATTTATGTACCCAAATCAAGGAGATATGACGGTAATCCAGTCTGCCGCCAAGTTTTTTGCACTATCTCGATTTGCATCTTTCGTAGTACAAAATGAACACCACAAGGCAAGGAGATTCCAACACATATAAATTTTTCTCAAATTAAATTAAGGTGCACATGAATATGAGAAAAATTACATTAAGTAAGAGTTTCAATAAGGAAACATAGTTCGTACAATGAATGAACTACATAATGGAATTAAGTCCCATTAACATTACATGATCCTTGAATTTAGATGGTGGCATGCCCTTAGTCAAAGGATCATCAATCATCAATTCGGTGTTGATGTGTTCAATGACCATTTTTTCTTCATTAACACGTTCCTTTATGGCTAAGTACTTAATATCGATATGCTTACTTCGACTACCACTTTTGCTATTCTTAGCCATAAAAACAGCAACTGAATTGTCACAAAATATCCTCAACAACTTATGAATAGAATCCATGGTTCTAAGCCCTGAAATGAAACTCCTAAGCCATACACCATTCGATGTAGCCTCAAAACAAGCCACGAACTCGGCTTCCATAGTGGAAGTAGTAGTCAAGGACTGTTTGGCACTCCTCCATGAAATAGCTCCGCCAGCCATCATAAAGATGTAACCTGATGTTGATTTATGTGAATCCACACAACAAGCAAAGTCTGAATCGGAGTAACCAACTACTTCCAAACTGTCAGTCCGTCTACAGGTAAGCATGTAGTCCTTGGTGCCTTGAAGGTACCGCATCACTTTCTTTGCAGCCCTCTAGTGGTCTAAACCTGGATTACTCTAATATTGTCCCAACATACCCACAACAAAAGCTATGTCAGGTTTAGTGCAAACCTGAGCATACATTAGGCTTCCAACAGCTGAGGCATATGGGATGTTTTGCATTTGTTCCCTTTCCAAGTCATTTTTTGGGCATTGGTTCAAATTAAATCTATCACCCTTCACAATGGGAGCTACACTTGGTGAACAATCCTTCATACGATATCTCTCTAAGACTTTAGTGATATAGGTTTCCTGAGACAGACCTAAAATGCCTTTGCATCTGTCTCTATGGATCTTAATGCCAATGACATAAGATGCCTCACCCATATCCTTCATATCAAAATTCTTAGAGAGGAAATGTTTCACCCCATGCAACAACCCCTTATCATTAGTTGCAAGTAGAATATCATCCACATATAAAACAAGAAAATATATCTTACTCCCACTGACCTTCTGGTATATACACTGATTCATGATGTTTTCAACAAATCCAAATGAAGAAATAACACCATGAAACTCGTAATACCATTGACGGGACGCTTGTTTTAAACCATATATGGATTTATTGAGTTTGCAAACCAAGTGCTCACCATCACTAGAGGGGAATCCTTCAGGTTGTTTCATGTAAACCTCCTTCTCTAAATCACCATTGAGAAAAGCCATTTTCACATCCATTTGGTGCAACTCCATGTCAAAATGTGCTACCAATGCCAAAACAATCCTTAAGGAATCTTTCTTAGATACAGGAGAGAATGTCTCATCATAATCGATTGCTTCCTTTTGAGTGAATCCCTTAGCAATAAGTCTAGCTTTGTATCTCTCAATGTTTCCCAATGCGTCCCTTTTGGTCTTAAAGACCCATTTATTGCCAGTGGCTTTGGCTCTATTAGGCAACTCTACAAGACTCTAGACATTGTTGTCCCTCATGGAATTCATTTCCTCTATCATGGCATTATACCAATATTCGGACTCTTTGCAATTAATGGCTTGTGAAAAAGATTCGGGACAATCTTCAGTTTCTATATCATAGTCAGTTTCTTGTAGATACACTACATAGTCACTAGGAATAGCTGACTTCTTTGTTCTAGTAGATCTTCTTAATGCTGCACCAACATCTTCTTGGGGAAGATGTAGCTCAACTGGTTGTTCAGGAATTGGTTATTCTTGAACTCCCTGACCTACTTGAATGATATCAGCCGCTTGTGGAACTTCAATGATTGGTTGTTCAACACCAATTTGTATTGAAGGGGTGTTTTGAACAATAATCAATCTATTACTTGAAGTGGAAAGTTAATTACCTAAATGATCATTTTTAGAAATTGTGTTACTTGAATGATCCTTCCCACTGATCAAGTCATTCTCAAGAAATTTGGCATTCCTTGATTCCACAATCCTAGTGGTATGAGATGGACAATAAAATCTGTAATCTTTGGACCTTTCAGCATATCCAATGAAATAGCCACTAATGATCCTCGGATCCAGTTTCTTCTCTTGTGGATTATAAATCCTCACTTCAGACGAGTATCCCCAAACACGTACATGCCTTAAACTCGGTTTCCAACCTTTAAATAACTCAAATGGTATTTTAGGAACAGCTTTGGTTGGGACCCGGTTTAAGATGTACACAGTCGTCTTAAGTGCCTCAGTCCACAAGTTCTTAGGAAGATTGGAGCTACACTACATGCTTCGCACCATGTCCAATAATGTTTGGTTTCTTCTTTCAGCTACACCATTTTGGTCCGGTGAACCAGGCATGGTGTAATGGGGAACAATCCCATTTTCTTAAAGAAACCTCGCAAAGGGACAATGTGCTTGTCCATCTTCTGTATATCTACCATAGTATTCTCCACCTCTGTCTGACATCACGATCTTAATTTGCTTACTACATTGTTTCTCTACTTCAGCCTTGAAAACTTTAAAGGCATCTAATGCTTCATTCTTATTATGAAGTAAATAAAGATACATGTATCGTGAATAGTCATCAATGAATGAGATGAAATATTTCTGACCATGTGAATCCATGTCTGGACTATAAATGTCTGTATGTATGATTTCCAATAAATGAGAACTCCTTGTGGCACCTTTCGTAGACTTGTTGGTCTGCTTTCCCTTTATGCAATCCACACAAGTTTCAAAACCAATAAAGTCAAGAGTACTAAGTACCCCATCATTTACTAATCTTTTAATACGCTCAATGGAGATATGACCTAATCTCCGGTGCCATAATGTAGAGGAATCCTCAATTACAACACATCTTTTTATACCGGTGTGAACATGCATAGCATTATGAGTGGCATCATTTTGCAAATTAATACAGAAAAGACCATCACACATTGTACCAACTCCAACAATTTCAGATTCATAAATTAAACTGAAAGATGTATCTGAAAATTTAAAAGAGTATCCCAATGGTACAAGTTTAGAAACTGAAATTAAATTCCTAGAAAAACTAGGAATATAAAAGGTCTTTTCTAAAATTAATACAAAGCCACCACTTAAAATCAAATTGCATGTTCCAACAGCATCCACATGTGAACGCATCTTGTTTCCCGAATAGATGTATTGTTCACTTCCCACCAGTTTCCTTAGGTTTCGCATACCCTGCAAGGAATTTGAAATATGGATTGTGGAACCAGAATCAATCCACCAAGTGTTGTAAATAACATCAACCATATTGGATTCATAACAAACTAAAGATAGTTGATTACCTTTCTTTTCTAGCCATTTCTGAAATTTGGGACAATCCTTCTTAACATGTCCCTTCTTTTTACAGAAGAAACACACCGGATCTTTCTTTATGTCAGCTTTTGGAGCCAACTTCTCTTTCCCTTTCCCTTTCTTATTGGCTTGAGCTTTATTCTTTCCCTGCGTAGCCAGCGTTGCACTCTTTCCCATCTCCATAATTAATCTCCATTCCTTTTGAACACACATGGTCATAAGTTCATTAATAGACCATTTATCCTTATGTGTGTTATAGGAGATTTTGAAAGGACTGTATTGGGGTGGGAGAGTATTCAGAATATAGTGCACAAGAAAAGAATCTGAAATTTCAACCTCCAGTTTTTTAAGTTGAGCTGCAGTGTTCCTCATCTTCATGATGTGCTCACACAAACCTCTCACAGTGTCGAGCCTTGTAGAACAAAACTTCATAATTAGGGTACTAGCAAGCGCCTTATCTGAAGTGACGAATTGTTCGTCAATGGCCTTGAGTAAATCGCGGACTTTGGTATGCTGATCGACTGAACCATGAATACCAGCAGAGATTTTGGTCTTTATGAACATAACACTGAGTCGATTGGATTGCTCCCAATGTTCATATAGAGCAATCTCAACTTCAATGCTGGTATTGGTAATTGCAAGTGGTTCATCTTTCCTTATAGCATAATCAATATCCATCCACCCTAAATGAAGTAAGACCTTCTCTTTCCACATTTTAAAGTTATCACCCTTAAGTTCGGGAATATCACAACCGATATCAGAAAATTAAACAAGTTGACTAGCTGCATAAAATTAAACATACATGCTTACATTAAAATGAGGCATAAATAAAATTTCATGGTTTACCAATGTAAATCATGCTTAAAAATTGAATCTAATGATATAAAAATTGCTTGTGAGCTAAATTTTTAATTCAAGCAGATTCAATTATTCTTTATGATAGAATTTATCAAATTATTTCCACAATAATCATGAATAAGGCCTCTTTTACCGCAGAAACAAAAAGTACTACTAAGTATGTTCCCAGGAAAGATTTTTTCTTTTCTAGATAGAACTTCAAGATTCCTAGGAAAGATTGGAGGGGTCACAATGGTCCCACTTAAAATCCAGTCCTAGACAGAACCTCCTAGATGTACACATTCATACTATCACAGCAAATAGTCCATTAATGATTGTAATTTGATATATATTCTATCTAATATTAAACTTTATGATAAAACTATCAAATGATTAAATTAATTCATAATTCCTGTGGGTAAGTTATGAATCATTTGATATTTTATCCTAATTAATCATATAATAAAAATTCATGTGGGATAAAATTTATTTTACTAAGTATGATTAATTATAATTAATGTCTAAATATTATTTATGTGATCCTAATTAATCATAATATATGATTTTTATTTAATTAAAGATGCTGTGGCTATTCTCTAATTAACCAAAAATCATATTGATCACTAGACATTATACCTTTAATACATAAGGATTAACTAAATATGAGAATAATTATAGATTGCATAATTTTAACTAAAACTAACATGTTATTATTATGCACATAATATTCTCACAATTTAAGCATAAACATTGCATAATTAAAACTATAATATTATGCATAACATTTAATTTCATGCCCTTAACTATATATATATATATATTCATCTAAAAATTGAATGTATTAATTTAGAGCATAAATAATCAACTCATGCAAACTAAATATGAGCATAATTATTAAATTTGCACAACAATCATCTAAGTTGCACACAATTAAATCAAATAATAACTATATGCAAAAATGAGCAAAAATTTATTAGGTTCATGTCACTGCCTAAACCAAAATTTTAATTTCCTGTTGTTTTTCATTTCATGTTCATTTGTAAGTCAATCATTGGATAGCTTCTCCTTTCCAATCAAACGCCCCCCAAACTCAAATTTAAAATTTTTCCCATAAAGTAACAGTGTTGGGTAGCCATTTGAATTGGTGAGTCGGGTCCGATCCAACCCGGTTTGGTCCAAATAAAATCACAAAAACTCAGCCGCATAGCAGGTTTCCAGCACTTGGCTGGTCACCTCTTCCGTCAACGGCGACTTGCCGATGACGAATTTTCTCGCGGTTTCTGCTGGGTCCGAACCTATAGGTGATGGGCAACTCAAATATACCCTCGATTTTCTGATCAGAGGGCCGGATCTCTAGCCAAAAAAATTTCAGAAATCTTAGGCCAAAAAAATTCCAGAAGTCTCTGGCCAAAAAAAACAAAAATAGAGACAAACAGAGCATGTGATAAAACACCAAGGCAGAGATGTAAACCATGCTCTGATACCAAATGAAAGTTCTATATCGATTCATTATAATGCGGAATAAACAATTGAAATGAATCGTTAAACCGAAATATACAATAAGCATACCTCCAACCATTGATTCTATTATCTGTTTCCCACTGTTTTCTTTTCCTTTTGGCTCTTCCAAACTCTGCTCACTCTAATTAGATGGTGTAAGACTGAAGGGGATTGAGTGCAACGACTTTGGGGACCAAACGGTGGTATTTATAGCCAAAGCTTCCATCAAGCTTGGCAACGTGTGTCCCACGTTCATAGATCATCATGGAGACAGTTCAATCCCACGTTTGGCAGTTAAGTCCCATGTTCTCAGGTGGAGGCAGTTTCAAACGTGGAGTGGATCACTTCCGAGAGAAACGGCTAACAAATCAAAGCTCAAGTATTGGTAGAGAAGAAAGATATGTCCTCTGGTTTGATCCCTCTGAAAATTTCCATCAATAAAGGTATTCTCTAAATTGAGAATCAAATCGTGTAAACATCCAATACCTCTAAAAGATTTATAGGGTCTCTTATTTTTCCTATTTTTGGTTAAAACCTCTGTTTTGTTGTAGTTGTTTCTTTTTTTGATACTATGGGTACTTCAAATATTTAACATAACCTGATAAGCTCTCATGCACTAACACTGCTATGTCTTTTTTTTTTTTTGAAAGATTGCCTCAGTTCCAGATTTTGAAATTCAAGTGAAGAAGTAAGCCAAAAAATGTGAGCGCTCCTGCACTATAGAATACTGTTTTATGGCTTTTTACGTCTATGTTGTAGGGTAGATGCATGCTATTTTTTTAATATAAATTTTGAGTGGCTCTGACTCATTGAAGGATCATCTTCCCTGGTCTAGAAAATGTTTGAACCAAATTTCTTTTTTCTTATAATTATTGTACTATGCTAATAACTGTCTAATTTTTTGTTACAATCATCATTTAATCTCTTAATTGGGTATCTAATTTGCCAATTTTTTTTTCATATGTAAAATAAAATCTTCACAATATCTAATTTTCTATCTTTTGTAGTTTATAAATCTTATTCCAGGTTTTACTCTCATACTTGGTGTTTCCAAATATGAAATATTTTTGTTAAGTTTCTAATGAATTATCTTACGGAGTATTTAAATGCTTAATTTGTTGAGAAATTTATTCACGTGTAAAATACGTGCATCTCTACTAGTACTATTAAAAGGTACTTATTGAACAACAAAAAATTTAAAACTAGTTCATCTGTATTTTATAGAATCGGTTCTAACATTTCTCAAACAATTCCTAAAATGTTGAATATTGTTATGGAAAGCATGTACTCTTCGTGGTATAAATAATGACCTCTCCACTAGACAAAACAAGGTCATCAAAAAAAAAAACAAAAACTAAGACAAAACAAAAGTTAAGAGTACACCATTTTTTTTTGGAGTTTATAGACATCAAGTGAGACTACCAAACGATTTGATCCACAAATGATGATTTTTTCCCCTTACCATTTAATAAACTACCAAATGATTTGATCTACAAATGGTGCCTTTCCCCCCTACCATTTAATAAACTAGCAAATGCTACATGCAAAATAGGACAAACTAAGTGGGAAAAAAGAGTATGTGAGCATATTCGATCCCTCTCTATAGTTGCCCACAGATCAAACATGCAGTCAAAAAGTTGTTCTATAAAAACTGAAGAAAGAAGGCTCTTTCTAGCACAACTATTACAGGAGAAAAAGAACCATGAGAGAGCTAGTGCAGAAATCCTCTTGCATTTTCTTCTTTCTTGTTATATCTTGGTCTGCTTTGGCCCAAACAAAGACAATCAAACCAAATGAACCATGCAAACACATCGTGCTCTACTACCATGACATCCTCTTCAATGGCACAAATGTGGCAAATGCAACATCAGCCAAAGCAGCAAACGCGACAAAACTTGGAGACTTCAATTTTGGCATGCTGGTGGTGTTTGACGATCCCATCACAGAAGACCACCATCTTCTTTCTCCCCCGATAGCGCGAGCTCAAGGCTTCTATTTCTATGACATGAAGGACACTTACAATGCTTGGTTTGCCTACACTTTGCTATTCAATTCGAGTGAGCATAAGGGTACCCTAAATATTATGGGTGCAGACATGATGGGTGAGGAGACTAGGGATCTTTCAGTAGTTGGTGGCACTGGAGATTTCTTCATGGCAAGAGGGATCGCAACATTTAGGACAGATACTTTTCAAGGTGATTATTATTTTCGCCTGCAGATGGATATTAAGCTGTATGAATGTTATTAGCGTGGTAGATTAATGTTGATTGCTCGAGTTAGCTTTGCTCTAATGCGCTTCATAATTTGATGTATCATTGTTTTTTCTTCTCTTTTCTTTTTTTGTACGAGTACTGTGTACTGTTCTATCATTAGCATCTTAATCTAATATATAATTGTCTTCTTCTTTTCTACCTCATTATTTGGTGTCTCATGAAATATCATATGCTTGTTACATGCACGCAAATCATTGTTTCCATTAATTTAAGAAATCTACCAAAATCTGGATCACGGATTCTATAAGTGATTGAAGTCCATGTGATTGAGTGACATCATGTGTCTTTTTACAAAACGGCCATCATAATTTCAAGCCTTATTATGGTGAGGGCAAGGGGATGGGAGTTAGAGGGTGTTTGGCACCACTTCTTAGGTCAAAATCACAGTTCGCATCAGTATTTTGCTGGAAGAACAAATATGAGTTTTTAATTTTGGCCTCCAACTGAAGTATCAAATGGCCTCCTACTGGGATTTAAATTCTATGGACCCAGTAATTGGTTGGTCTTAAAAGAAAATTTAATCCATGGCACCACCTGAATTATGGTCAATAAATTTTGGTAATTTTTTTTTTTTATATATTGTCTCCAATTAAACCTATGCTCACTGTCCATGAATTAGATGGGTTAATTAGCATATACTGAGTTCATGAACTACTTTAAAAGGTTTACTTAAGATAAAAAAAAAATCAAAATATTATCTATATATATAGTATAATTAAATTCAACTCCTAACATAACTGAATATATATCTGTGACAGTAGTAGATAAGTCTGCCTCAATAATTTTTGGAAGTAATGACAATTTGATGGCGTCACCAGCAGGCCAAAGTATATATAATCTGACAAAACGTCTTTTTTAATACAGTATCTTATTTGGGTCCACTGTGGAATACATCCAACAACCATATGAGCAGAATATTTGTTTTCATTATTATTTATTTTGTATTAATTTCGTCCAATCACAACCCTTCGTTAATATTTTAGACAGAGATGAGTCATGCATCCATGTTAGTAGTATAATAAACAAAGAAAATCAAGGTTTTATAAAAAATCAAATAATACAACAAACAAAGAAATGTTCAGTTTGTTAAGTTTTTGTTAGGCCTAATATCATTGTGAGATATATATATATATATATATATATATATATATATTTGTTAAGTTTTTGTTAGGCCTAATATCATTGTGAGATATATATATATATATATATATATATATATATCAATAGGGAATCAGTTTAATATTGATTTTGATCATGCTCTAAAATGTGTATTAATATATTACATCTTTAAAGCTCTATAAACTATATCAATAGGGTTGCATCATCTTTAACACCCTATATATGATATGTTATCCGACTCTATATATATATATATATATATATATATATATATATATATATATATATATATTGTGTGTAAGTGTATGTATATATACATATATATGTATATATATATATTGTCTGTAAGTGTATGTATATATACACTATCAAGTTTTGAGATAAGAGCCAGATCAATTTGTTGGGCCCAGAACCAATCCCCAATCAAACAACAACTAATCCAAAGCAAATGCTACGAGACCCACCCACCCCCATATTATCACATTATATTCCATGACACTCCTATAAATAAATATGAATTAAAGAAAATTAAAAATTTTGTTTAATTCAAAAATAAGTTAAAAAACAAGCAGAAAAAGATATAATAAAAAAATAGTTGAGAATGTCTTGGAATAATGAAGTACATAGTATTTTTAATGATAAAAAATCAAAGTATGTATTAGGAGAAGGTTGTGAGTTCAAGTCTTACTTTCTTTGTTAGAAGATTGTGAGTATTATTTTTACTCAGTCATGGATTGAGTTGGTTTATTGGTCAGAACCCACATTTGAGAGGCTCCTAGGTTTAGTAGTTTTGTTGGTTGGTGATTTATAATTATGTAATATTAAATTGAATTGATTATATTATTGTAATACCATCGCTTCTTTCAAAAAAAACAAAAAATCAAAGTGTGCATTAGATTTAATATTCCTTTTAAGGAATCAGAACGTGATATCAATCCATTATGAATAGAGCCTAAGACAAAAAGGATGAGCTTAGATTCCATTGCCAGGAAACATATACTAACAAAAGAAAAATTATACAACCATCTTAAGAGTAAATGATTTCACTCTCACATTGCAATTTTGATCTATACAATAATCAACACACTTCTTGATATATGGCCTAAAAACTCAATAGACAATGTTATTAAAAAAAAAAATTCAAAGACTTGAGAAACCTAAGAGTGATGTTGGAAGAAATCGAGAACAATATTTTATATGTATTGAATGAACTAGAGTAGCGATTGATAGACAAAACTCATGAAGATGAATGAACTTTACAATAATAGACAGGTAAAAATCAATATACGGGCTATTGCTAGTGTTGTGTGTATGTGTGTTTATATATATACACTATCTAAGTTTTGAGAAAATAGCTAGATCAATTTGTTGGGGGCCTAGAATCAATCGCCAATCAAACAACATAAAATCCAAAGCCAGTGGCCAGGTAGATACAATACAGACTTTCCCCCTCCATCAGTCCAACATTACTTCAAATAGGTTGTATATTATGTATAGTCTATGTATATAGATGGAGAATATATATATATATATATATATATATATATTTAACATGTCAATTTACTAACACACAAAAAAAGAAGAAGAGGAAAACACAAATGATCACTAATTCCCTATTATTATTCTTATATTTTTGTTTTGAGATAAGAGGGTATACAGTGATCTTCTCGAATATAGTTTTCTCTTAATTTTTCTCAGTATGATATTTGATACATACCGCATCATGCTTTTACTATTAAATAATTAAACAATCGATAGTGTGACACGTATTTAAAGCACCATTGAAAAAAAAATTGAGGATTCATTACTTGAGATGAGCTATATAACAGTCTAAATTCCTTTGAAAATTGGAAGCAGGACATCTTGTTTACCACTAACGTACCATAATAGCAAAGCTAATTTAAAAAGATTTTACTTGGGAAAATTTAGAAGTTCGGAATCTCCAATCACCCGGGGGTGTAACTGAATAATAAAGACATTGAAGATAAAATTTAAACGTCTTGAGTTTGAGTTTCTTCTACGCCGATCTTTGGTAACTAAAATTTAAAAGGTGGACTTGACTGTCACAGAAAAAAAAAATAAAAAATTAGTCTGTTATATGTAAGTTGGTTCAGAATATTCCTGACCAATCTAAAAAAAAAAAAAAAATCAGAATCTTCAAACAAAAACAGAATTCAAAAGCCCAAGAAACTTCAGCATCATATTTAATAGCCCAAGAAGCCATTTGTGGGTTCATGTTTCACAAACACTTCACACATTGATAAGACTTGATTGCTAGCCTTAATCTGTGCAAGATAAAAGGATTTATTAATGTACCAATTTTTTAAAAAAAAAACTTCATGATTCCTTAAATTTTATAATACCAACCAGGATATCATGTAACAGAATAACACATCAAATTCCTACTTGAAATCCTACTAACTGCGTTTCTTCTTGAAGAGATTTATTCTTGCGTGAGCTCTTTATTTATCGAGGAAAAACTGCTACCTGATTGGATAGAAGTGATCGACAGTTCCCACCTATTTTTTTTTTCAAAAAATTATAAAAGTAGTTGGTGATTTCAGTTAAAGCTTGGCACATAAATGGAGGAACTAGTTGATAGAACTCAGCTATCAACTCTCCGAATTGTAAGGGTCAATGGGATCTGGGATTTTGCTTTCAAAAGATATTCAGAAGTTTTTGTTGCGTGTTAGAACATTTGGGAATAAATTGACAAATTGGGCTGTTTGTCAAATGAAGAAAGGAAGTTTGGTGCCTTGTTGGATCTTTTTTGTTTTCTTCTACTGATTTGCTTTGTTTGTGCCCTTTCTGTTTCTTTAAAATCCCAATGGGGTTGGTTGTGGTTGGTAGTTTTATTGTTCTCTTATTTTGTTTCATTTCTCTAATTTCCACAAAAAAAAAAAAGAACAGTGCTGTCTTGATTTATAACTACTGAGTTTCTAGCCTATGTAACACAGTCATGCATGCAAAACATTTGAAATGGAGAAAAGAGTTTAGAGTTCAATCACTACTATTAACCCCAATAACAACAACAAAAAAGAACCAAAAAAAAAAAAACAATAGAGAAAAAAATTCCTTGATGATTATAGCTATAAAACAAATCAAGCCACTCATGTTTCTAATTTTTTTGCCTCGTGATTAACTCGATTAGAAACCCGTTCTAAATTGGTTTGTAAGATAAATAAATTATGCTTGAACATATCTTAAACTTCATCAATTTGTTGAGTTTGATTCGAACTCAAATAAGCCAATAAGTACTCTAAGAAACCGTTTGGCCAAGCTTATTCAAGGTACACGACTTCGACTAACAAGCTTTTTAAAGAAACACGGGTATGGGAAGTGTTCCTGAATTGAATTAGCATTGGAGTTACGATTTTTTCTCTTGAAAAATTTGATCAAACAACTTCTAATACTATACAAAAAAAAAAAAAAGTTACTCAAATTCGAATCACAATTAACTTAATATATATAAAACCTGTTCGAAATAAGTTCAAAGTATAGATAAGTTAGACTTGATAATAATTTATAATTTATTAATTTTTACAAATCAAACTTAAACAAACTACAATTTAACTCAACTAATTTATAACCCTATTGTTCCTAGCTGATGATTCAAATTGACAAGCACACGAATAGAGGGAGCAATTTCCCAGATTTTTCAACAATTTTCCTACCAAAGAATTTAGCTGGTAGGCCCGGTCGTAGATCTTGTACGGCAGATTTCGATCTTAAAACAGAAGTCTTTCAAGTAATTTCTAAATGCCTCTTGAATGCTACTATCTATTTTGTCAACCAGCAATGGACCCACATCCCACCTTGAAAGTTGAAAAGAAACCCAAAATCGACAAGCACCCAGATTTTTCAATAATTTTCCTACCAAAGAATTTAGCTGTTAGGCCCAGTCGTAGATCTTGTAAGGAAGATTTCCATCTTAAAACAGTTTCTTTCAAATAATTTCTAAATGCCTCTTGAATGCTACTATCTATTTTGTCAACCAGCAATGGACCCGCATCCCACCTTGAAAGTTGAAAAGAAACCCAAAATAAAGTCGCTTTATGGAGTGCACAATTTCTCCATACGCTAGCCAATGGTTCTATACAATATATATATATATATATATATATATGTGTGTGTGTGTGTTAAACCCACTTGAACCTTAACATCATAATTTAATAATGTTAAATTGATATACCACAAACAGACTCACCAATTACTTTGAGACACGTGTTCGTACAGAGCTGATAATCTCGATCATACAAAGCAGCCACAGCCTTCAGGGCATTCTTATATACATATATATATATATGTATATATATTCTATAGAGCCGATAAATTCGATCATACAAAGCAGGCGTGGCCTCCAAGGCATTCTCATGTACATATCCTCCAGACCTTATGCTCTGGGCAATATTCACTCAGCGTTTCATATGGTTCCGACCTTATGGTTTCCTTAACAACTTCTAAGCAGGGAATAAAGAAACAGTCTTCAACACGGAAACAGTCTTCAACAAGGAAGTTACTATCTATGATTATAATCTTTATGTACGACATAATACTCCACAAGGTAACTGCAATCTCCGATGATCAAATCCCTATATTCATGGCATCGAATCCTAATCAACTTAGGAAGGCCACGATTTATAAATTAAACCCTAAAAGTACGCTTTATTTTTATGCTCATTCTTTAGCTTTCAATACAGTCTTTTCAATTCTGTTTACTTACTTAAGCATCAGAGCGGCTACCGCCGGAGCCAATCCGATGGTCCTCTGATCCCTTTTTTGAGTGTTCTACAGGTTACGGAACCCATACTTATTGCGAGTCAAAAAGTGCAGCATCATAAACATAATCAGAAAATCTTAAAACAAGTAGGTTAAGGCATCCAAACTTGGTATTATGCAACCTAATTCAACTTGGTATCTAAATTATTAAATGTTTAATGCTTTTATTATGATAAATAGCTCCCAAGCATTGTCCGTGCAACATAAGGCTAGACAATTTGATTATATTTCTCCTACAAGTAATCCTCTAATAATTAATGTTTAATTACTTTTAATAATTTCTATTAATTAATAATTTTTTTTGACAAACCAACATCATTTCATATAATAATTCTATTATTTAATAATTAATTAAAAAATTAATAGAAATAATCTCTTTATAGTATTAGTTATTAGAATAAATAAACACACATAATTGTGTGTGTGTGTGTGTGTGTATATATATATATATATATATTGTATAAAAGGTTCTATGGGAAGGCTTAATTAGAATTGATGTTCAAGGTGATAATGTTTTGAAAGGATTGCTTCGGTAAGTCGTAGAGATCGAATCTCCGTGACCTTTTTATCGGTGTAATACACATGTGGGCGCGTGTGTTACACTAACCAATCAGGTCCCGAAGATCCGACCTCCGCGACTCACTTTAGCAAAATTAATGTTTTGACAGTGAGGGAGTCTCTATGATTATAATTAATGTGTTGTTAGGTAAGTAACATTGTCCGTGGAAGATTTATAGTATATTGAAAGATTGTTTTAATATTATTAAAGAGAAAGATTTACAGGTGACTATTTTACATATTTATTGTGAAGTTAATTTTGCAGTTGATTAGTTGGCAAATGTTGTTCACTCTGTGAAAGTAAAATAGTATGATTAGATAGGTTTTCGAATAAATTATGTTTAATTGTTATAGATGAAATTAGAGGTAGAACGATGGTTAGATTGGTCCAAGTTTAATCCCAAAAAAAAAAAAAACTATTAGTAATATTAAATTATTGTAATAAAAATATAAAAATTCTTATAATTTAAATTCGATATAATATATTATTATTTTTTTGAAAATAATGTTCGTCAACTTTACAAATTTGTATACATATCATATTTTAATATTACAAATCAAATAGTTGTAATATTTTTATTACTAAAAATTATTGTGAATCTTATTAATCAATATTTCTAACTATAATTTCATTGTCTCTCAACATTATTAAGTATTAGAGGATCGATGATAATCATCATAAAAGTTGGTCTTTATGAACCTAGTTGTTCGTTTCAAGACTCTCCAATACAAGTGATTCTAAATCCCAAATAGTCATGAGGTTAAATGAATCAAAAGGGAGGCCTGGAACATTTGGAAACTTCCAAGCTAGCCTCCCTGTAGATATGAATAAAAAAAAAATGAAAAAGTATGAATAAATCAAATCAATTAACACTCATAATGTACATGAAATGACCAGAAATTAATGAAGATGATATATTTACATCTTCTATATTGGTGAAATATTTTATTAAATATGAAAAATATAAATTATGTTTTGCTCAATCCTATTTTTTTTTATAATCATCTTCTTTAATTTTTTATAAAAAAATCATACATACTTTATCCTTGAAGGGATTTAAACCCTTAACCACTCGTACGAGGAAGTGAAGGAAGTACTAATCAAGTTAAAGAATATTATTATAACAAATTTAAGAATAAATATATGGGATACCAAGCTTATTTAAATTGACGAATTCTTCAATAGTTGCCTTCGTTTTCTCCAAATCTATTCCCGTTATGATTAATTAAAAAAAAAAATTATAACAAATTTAGTTATAACAAGTTTAAATTACTTGTTCCTTGTAATTACTCGGGTTGAAATAAATTACTTGTTCAATTTAAGGTACAATATTAAACTTTGTTGTATGTTTTCATTTGTTCATTTTGTGGGTTAATTACCCTATTTAAAAGCCCTTATTTCAAAAGTAATAATACCTTATGTGAAGGCAATTCTCTACATTCAAATATTGCTTGATTCCACCTACATCTACATGCACCAAAGAGTGGTAAAGTAGCACGAGGAAAATCTCCATGTTTATTCAAATGAGTCTCTAACTTATGGTCTATATTTAAAATTAAAGTATCATTGTCACATATTTAAAATTAATTTGAACGAATATGAAGCTTTTTCACTGTAATTTTTTCCCCCAAGAAAGAGAGACACGCTCATGGACATATTAAAGATTATTTTAAACCAAACAAGGTAATAAAGAAACCTACAATCAGTTTTCATCCCTTTATATATTTTGTTTTTGGGTATCAAACATTTTGATGTAAAAACTTTTCCTTTTTATTTTTATAAATAATGCTCAGTTTTAAATTAGATAAGAAAAAACACTTCTTACTTAGACATGTATCTTAAGTACAATTATTTACATATATAATAAATATGTGTTTTTTTTTATTTTTTATTTAAAATTAAATAATCACATGTGATTGTAACATGTTTTTAAATAGAAAGTGATTTTTCTTATTGATTTGGAGTCAATTACCATTTGTTTTTATTATAATTTTTTTTTTTTTCAGTAAAGGATTTGATGAGACGGGTCTTTAACAGCCTTACCCAGCGCCTGCGCCCACCCAGTCTCGGAACCCAGACGCAAAGCAACCATTGTTATGGTAGGGGAGGAGCAGCGGAGCAAAAGAATAGATTATATAGATGACGAATCATGACCCGTCCATCCAAATAACTGTCTTATCACTTTCTACTTATATCCAAATAATAAAGCTCGGCATTCTTGACCTTATCACACCTACCCCTAACCTAATGTAATTATCATTATTTATTGATTTTATTGTGAAATTGATGTATAAAATCAACCACACAAGTGCACACAAATATTTACATGGTTCAACTTCAAGCTTACGTCTATATACAAGAGTGAATGATTTGATTATTTATGTAAGTGAGTATAATAGAAGATCTCACTAAGCTCACAACAAGTTACCACTTTAGTCTCAGTGAAATTATACAGTCAAATCATTTGTCATGCTCCTTATATAGAAGAAATTGCTACCTCTGTAAGAGATTTTTCTTGCCAACTTGTTTTAACTTTTATCTTCAAGTTGCCACTAGCTTGATATATATCAAGCTTTATCTCTTTCAATGGTGGGTATCTACCTTGTCACTTTATAACACTCTCCCATGGATGTCACTTCAAATGGTGAGCTCTTCAGGAGTTCCTACAAGATTCAAGTCATCAACATATACTGCCACTATTGCAAATCCAATATCCGACTTCTTTATGAAAATATAGGGACAAATTGAATTATTTGCGTATCCTTCCTTTAGTGAATATTCACTCAGGCGATTGTACCACATACACCTAGACTGTTGCAATCCATACAGTGATTGTTGTAACTTGATTGAATACATGCTACGAGAATGTGAATTACTAGTTTCAGGAATCTTAAACCCTTCAAGGATTTTCATGTATATGTCACTATCAAGTGATCCATATAAATATGTTGTGACTACGTCCATAAGACGCATATCTAGTCCTTTTAAGACTACCAAACTTATTAAAAATCGAAACGTAATTGTATCTATGACTAGAGAATACGTCTCTTCATAATTAACAGTAGGTCTCTATGAGAAACCTTGTGCTACAAGTCTAGCTTTATACTTGATAATTTTATTTTGTTCATTATGTTTTCGTACAAATACCCATGTGTTTCCTACAGGCTTTCTGCCTTCAGGTGTCTGGAGTACAAGTCCAAATACCTCTTGTTTTGCTAGTGAGTCTAACTTAGTTTGTACCGCATCCTTCCATTTTCGCCAATCATTTCTACGTCGACTTTCTTCGACGCTTTGTGGTTCCGGATCCTTATCACTTCTGGTGATTTCAAGTGATATTGAGAAAGCAAATATATGATCAATGATAGTATTATTTCGATCCCATATATCTCCATTAGATACATAATTTATTGAGATCTCTTTATTTTCAGGTATATATGCCTCTTCGGGCTACTTGTTCCGCTTCAGGGGATATTACTTCTTCAGGAAGTATTTCCTCTTTTAGAAGTATTTGTTTACCTTTCTCATGAGGTATTTTTATACCAACGTTGGTTTTATTATGTATGGTCTTTTTAGGAGTTGCCATTTCTTTTGTTCCCTGTGTCTTCTTCTTCCGAAAAAGTTTATCTTTCGCACCAATGAGTCTACCATGCTTCAAGTGTGCCATAGATTCATTTGCTGCTATAGAAACAGATTGTCTTGTAGGGACATTGATTCGTGCGAGGGTATTTGCAGCTAGTATATATGATTTTATTATTTTTTTTATATCAATGAATGCATCTGGTAATTGGTTTGCAATACTTTGCAAATGAATGATCATTTGAACTTCTAGTTCACATTGATTAGTACGAGGATCAAAATGAGCTAATGTTATTGTATTCCATGAAATTTCATGCTGAGCTTCTGGCTTCAGCTTTTCTCTCCTTAATGGTAGGAAGACTATCTCATCAAAATGACAATCTGCAAATCGAGCCGTAAATAAATCACCTGTTAGGGGTTTAAGATATCTTATGATTGATAGGGAACCAAATCCAACATAAGTTCCTAATCATCTTTGGGGACCCATTTTAGTATGTTATGGGGGTGCTATAAGGACTTGCACAGTACAACCAAAGATTCTTAGGTGAGACACATTTGGTTGATAGCCAAGTACAATTTGTAAAGAGGAATATTTGTGATAAGTAGTTGACCTAATACGAATTAATGTCGCAACATGCAATATGGCATGCCCCCAAGTAGAAGTAGGAAGCTTTGTCTTCATAAGTAAAAGTCTAACTATTAATTGGAGACGTTTGATCAAAGATTTTGTTAAACTGTTTTGCGTGTGTATGTGAGCAATAGGGTGTTCGACATTAATCTTTATTAACACGCAATATGTATTAAATGTTTGGGATATAAATTCACCAGTATTATCAAGACGTATTGTCTTGATAGGATGATTAGGGAATTGTGCTCTTAATCGAATGATTTGACCAAGGAGTCTCGTAAATACTATATTATGAGATAAAAGTAAACAAACATGAGACCATCTAGTTGATGCATCTATCAATACCATAAAGTAATGAAATGGTCCATTAGGTGGGTGAATAGGTCCACATATATTTCCCTGAATGCGTTTTAAAAATACTAGAGATTCAACACTCACCTTCATGGGAGATGACCTTATTATTAGTTTTCCTTGAGAACAAGCAGTATATGAATATTCGTATAGTAAAAGAATCTCCTGGTTCTTTAAAGGATGTCTATGTGAATTCTTAATGATTCTCCACATCATTATTTTTCCTGGGTGGCCAAATCGATCATGCCAAAGTACAAAAGTATTTAGGTCGGTGAGCTTCTAGTTCATCACAACATGCGATTCAATGGCATTTATAGTAGTTTGGTACAGTCCCAAGGAGAAAGCAGGAAGTTTCTCCAAGAAGTTTTTCCTGTTTGAAATAACATATATGATACAAAAATATTCCATATCACCTTCATTAATAGTCTCAATATGATATCCATTTTTGCGAATATCTTTAAAACTAAGCAAATTTCTTCTAGATTTTTTTTAATATAAAGTATCATTGATATGAAATGTTATTCCATTTGACAATGTGATGTCGGTTCTTCTGGAGCCTTTAATCATGTTTGCAGTATCAAATATTGTGTTGACATTAGTTTTACATAACTTGAGAGTAAAGAAATATGTTTTATCTCGAAGGATTGTATAAGTAATGGCACTGTCTGCTAGACAGATATCTTCATTATCCATTTGGAATCTATCAATTTATTATAACGTATTAAAAATAGAAACATGAAAAAGTTAAATTGCATTGAAGCAACATAATTCAACATTGCAGTGAGTTAAACAAAACAACATAATATAACAAAGACCACTAATTAACATGTACGTTCCCATCGCCTATTAAATGGTCAATTCTTCCTTTAGGATTTGTAAAGAAATGTAGACATCTAGGTGTGTAATATCCACAGGATCATCAAAGAAATCCATAAGATCATCAGTAATATTCACAGGACCATTAGTAAAATTTAATTCTATTTCTTTTCCCTTTTTCTTTAGTGATGCTTGATAAAGATCCACAAAATGTTTAGGCGTACGACAAGTACACGACTAGTGTCATTTTCCATCGCAACGATAACAAGATTCTTCAGGATCTTGGACTATTTTTTGTTTCCCTTTTTGTTGGTTTGTTTCAATATTATTATTGCACTTCAAGTGCTGCGGTGTGTCTCTTTTGGGACAATTAATAGAATTATTCTTATGACCACCTAAGTATGAGTTATTATACCAGTCGCGACCGCGACCACGTCTACGACCATATCCACGCCCACAGTCATGTCTTTATCTATATGATGAAGTTACATTTGCTTCAAGAAATACATTTCCATTCTCTCTAGGGAATGGTACAGAGCTAGTGGGACATAACTAATAATTTTTCATAACAAGGTCACTATACTGCTCAGTTAGGAGAAGACATGATATCAATTCAGAATATTTAGTAAACCGATGCTATCGATATTGTTGCTGCAGGACAATATTCGAGGCATGAAATGTAGAAAATGTCTTTTCCAATATATCTGCATCTGTAATATTCTCTTTGTATAATTTCAATTGCAAAATAATTCTGAATAATGCAGAATTGTATTCATTGACTGATTTAAAATCCTGCAACCTCAGGTGCAACCAACTATACCTAGCCCTTAGGAGAATAATAGTGCGTTGGTGGTCATACCTTTCTGTTAGATTCTTCCAAAGGATCCATTGATCTTTTACCATGAGATATTCTGCCTTTAGGCCTTCATGAATATGACGACGAGGAAATATCAGTGCCTATGCACTATCCTTCAAGGATTCAGTGTTTTCTTCTTTAATAATATCACCGAGACTACTGGCTTAAAGGTGAAGTTCAACATCAAGGATTCAAGATAAATAATTCTTTCTAGTGATATCCAATGCAGCAAATTCAAGTTTGGTGAGATTTGACATAATATAAATAAAATAAAGAGAATATTTAGATTCAACTATACTAAATATTACCTCTATTTCAATACCTCCGTAGTGGACAGAGTTTGTAACACCCCGGCCCGTTTACCGGGAAATTAAGATTTGCTAACTTGGTATTAGAAATTTTGCGTAGTAAATAAAAAGTTATGAGAAATTAAACTGAAATAAATAAATAATTATAAAATAATAATAATAATAATAATAAATAAATAAATAACATATATATATAAGAAAATAAAATAAAAGGAAAAAGGGAAACCCCACCAACCCAATGACCTGCAAATGTATATATATACATACATATATATATATATGTACACACATATATACACCTAGGCTATTGTAGGTCATGAGTACACTAGGGGTTGAGTGTGCTGTACACATTACCTGTGTGTGTGTGGAAAAATCTGAATTGAAAAGAAAAGAGAGAAAGAGTGTGTGGGAAATTCAGAAACTAAAAAGAAAAGAAAAGAAAGAGTGGGTTGGCTAAATGAGTGGAGGGCTGAGTGTATATAGTGGTGTTGTGTGCATGGTTGAACAACCGCAGGAGTGAAGGTGTGTGCTCGGGTAGAGAGAAAGAGAGAGAAAATTAGAGAAAGAAAGTGAGAGAGGGAGAAGAAAGAAGAAGAATAAAAAGGAAGAGGTTGCTCACATGGCTGCCTGATCTGAAGGGGACCACAAATCCTCAACCAAGAAGAAGAGAGAGGGAGAGAGAAAGAGAGAGCATTGTTCAGAAGGTGAAACACCAACTCTTGAATTTTCCTTTCTTAAAATTTTGACACGGTTTGAGTGATTTAGGAGTCTAAATATGCATGCATGATATCTAGAATGTGTAAACTTGATTTAGGTATGAAGTTTGAACCCTGAAACAGCCCTTAGAATACCAAACCCGTGAAGGCCGCCATTGATGAACCTTGACAACTGGGTCTAAACCAACGATGACTAAAACGGTCTTCACCACTTAAGGACTAAACTAAGGGCTATGAGGGTTTCAAATTCACAAAAAGTTTAACAAATGGCCGCACGATGAGAGAGGAAATCGAACTTGCAGGTCACCGCCACCTAAACCCACTTCACCATTTGAGCTTCTACCTTGGTTTTTTTGAACGAAAAACAAAACCCCACGATGATACGGTTTCAACAAGCCTAACCCTGTCAATTTCCAGCAAGGAATGGCCATGAACCAACCCATTATCCGATCGAGCATAAGCCTTCTTAAATCAATGTTTGAATCCATTACAAACCATAAAACCGACGCCAAATCCTTCCCTTAACTCCCATAAAACGTTTGGATCAAAAACAGTGAAGAGATCGAGCTCCAAAACTCACGAAATTGAAGAAAAATCCCTAGGGTTTCACTTGAACAGTGACTGACGCAATGAAGAAGATGGCCCTATTCGGGTCGGGTTTGGATCTGGGTTCCGGTCGGACCAACCGTATTAAAATGGATCCGAATAAGTAAGACGGCGTCATTTCAATTAATGTGTCATGACGTCATGCTGACGCAGTAACTGAACTGAACCCCTTGGCTTTTGACCGAACCGGACCGGTCCAATTGGATTGAGACTGAACCGGACGGCTCACTTAATAGTTTTCAAAATTTCCACTTTGACCCCCCTACTTTCGGATAATTACAAAATTACCCAGAAAATTAAATAAAAACCATTTTTAAATTTAAAAAATTATCAAAACACTCATAAGCCAAAAATTAGTCAAACGAAGTCCAAATAAAATAAAAGAATAGTGTAACCCAATATTTTTGAGCATTCCAGACTCAACGGTGGAGTCCGATTTGTGAAATTAAGTCCCAAAAATTAAGACACGTGAAATATAAAATTACCATTTTACCTTTAATGATACCCGGGGCTAATTGAATATAAAAGGTAGTCCATTTTGACTATTTTGGGCAATCCGGACTCAATGGTAGAGTCTATTTTAGAAAATAAAGTACCAAAAAATATGACACGTAAAAACATAAAATCACAAAAATGTCCTAGGCTTAAAATAAACTATAGATACGCAAATTTAAATCTAGAAAAGTCTAAACCAATTATATTCGACACTTTAAACCTAACGGTGACGTCTTTTGGGGAAAATAAGGCCCGGCAACAAACTAAAAAATGACCAATGAGTCCCTAAGACTTAATGAAGCTATAGAAAGAGGGTAATTGGAATAGAGAGGGATCTAGATTGACAGTTAAACTATGTGATACTTTGAACAAGAAAGTAACAGGACTTTGAAATGTAATTTTAGGAACCTTCAGTTAAAGGAAGGATTTTTGGGTAAGGCTTTGGACTTCAGGTGAGTGTTTCATACCATATAAAGGTAGAAAGTTTCATTATAAATATAAATATTGAACTTTTTTATGATATATCGACATATGATATCATTTCTTCTTATAGCCTTTGTTTAACAGCTATACTGTATACGTTTTGAACGATTTATTGACAACTATATTGTCTTCTTTGACTTAAGAAAATTTGTTTGTAAGATATTCAAACGTTATGTGATTTTCTCACAAATGTCTAACTGTTTTAACTAAACATCAAATAAAGAACTTTGATTTGAGAAATTGAACTGTTATTGATGATTATTGATTTTGGGATATGATTTGAATATGATTTTGATGCTTTGAATAGAACATTCTTCTATGATTGGTCACTATCGAAGAGGTTGTGATTTATCGAACCCATCCCACAGGGTATATTGTGGTGAGCCGGTGTTGATACGACATATCGAACTAGCTAGTCTATCGATCTCAGTCAACGATGTTCTAATTTGCTAGCCATAGAAGTGGAATATATGATTTTGAATATGAACCATGATTGAATATAATTTATCAAACCATGATTTTGAATTATCGAACCATGATTTATCGAAGCATGATCTATCGAACTATGATTTATTGAACCAAGACTCATCGAACTGTGATTTATTGAACTATGATTCATCGAACTATGTTATCGAACTATGATTTGTCGAACTATGTTATTAAACTGTGATATTGATCTATTGAACTATGTTATTGATTATCGATTTACGATTATCGTTGAATTGAGATTTATTGGAAGTGAATTTGATACCGTTATATTGTACTATAAATTAAGATAACATATGATATCTGATTATTGACATTTTAGTATTGAATTATAAAGTGGTTTTGAAACCCTTGGTATGTTATGGAATACTCACGAGCTGTTGAGCTCATAGGATTTTTATCCAATATATTTCAGGTGATGATATTGGCAAAGGAATAACAAGTTCAATCAGGATAGCCGGAGGCTTATAAACTATGAATCCTTTTTGTCGTAGGATTTTGCTAGTCATGATGTAGTTGCTTTTGATAATTTTGGATTGTATATCGAATATGACATCAGCAGGCTTGAACAATTACATCATGTACTTTTGTAATTACTATGGAATGTATAAATAGATGATTGATGTTGACTTGAGTATTAATTGATGCTTCCGCAATAGAAAAATAAATTTTATTCCGCTGCATTTGTTTAATGGAAAAGAGAAAAGGATTGCGATTATTGAAAAAAATCCTCGGTGGCCAATCACGAACCCTCGATCCGCATGGGCTGGATTTCGGGTCGTGACAGAGTTTCGTGCCAATAATGTATTGTGAAATTGATGTATAAAACCAACTACACAAGTGTACACAAATATTTTATGTGGTTCATCTTCAAGCTTATGTCCACGAACAAGAGTAAAATGATTTGATTATTTATGTAAGTGATACAATAAAGGATCTTACTAAGCTCACAACAAGTTACCACTTTAGTCTCACTAAAATTGTACAGTTAAATCACTCATCGTGCTCCTTATTTAGAAAAAATTGCAGCCTTTGTAAGAGATTTTCCTTGTCACCTTAATACTTACCGCCTTGTTTTAACTTTTATCGTCAAGTTGCCACTAGCTTGATATATATCAAGCTTTATCTCTTTCAAATGATGGGTATCTATCTTGTCACTTTATAATAGATTTTAACTTGTTTCATTTCATTGTATAAGTGGTGTTCAATTGATGTGATGTTAACATGTTCACTTGATGATGTGACAAATTTTTATCACTATTTTTAAATTTATGAGAACTAATTTTTTTATAAATTCAAAAAAAAATGATAAAATTTGTGAGACAATATTTTAAATAAAGATATGAAGTGATGATCTTACCGAATAATATTTTAGTAACTCATTGTCCACCTTTTTAAGTCTTGCCAAAAATTTATAAGCATTGTGATAAGAGTGATCCATGACCAATGTTGGAGTCAGAAATTTTAGTTAGAGAGAGAGGGTAAATTGAAGATGTTAAAATTTAGAAGAGTTCATATGAATATATCAAAAAATTTGGGGGGTCAAGTCCTATTTTGTTTAAAAATTTTAATAAAATTAGAAATAGAAAATACAATATTAAAATTTTTGAAAGGATCAAATTTTATTTTGTTAAAATATTCCAATAAAACTAGGGATTAAAAAAGTGCAATATCAAGTTTTTTGGACAAGGGCCATGGCCCCATTTGTCCTCCCTTCATCTGCCTCTAGATGCACCTGAGATATAATTTTAATAAATTCATGTGAGATCTAATTTGAATAAGGAAATTTTTTAATGAATTTTCACATAGCTAAATACATGTGATATCATTTACTTGTATTTAGAAATAAGAAAATATAGTGAGAAAAATATGTTAGACATGTCATTTTTCTTTTGATAATTATTGAAAAGACACACTTAAGATTATAAATTTAGTTAATAAATTAAAGTAATACATTGTTCAATTGACATAAAAAGAAGGGTAATATTAGTATAAATTTGAGTTCATATGAAATAAAATGTTTTAATTATTAGATGTCTAAAGAATTAGAGATAATTAATTCTTGAGATTATTCAATAATTAAAATATCATGTTACATATGACTTCGAACTTTTAGTAATAATATCCTAGAAAAAAAAATAAAAAGCAGAGTTAAAACTCGCTCTAAACGTGTTTGTTGGCGGCTATCTCATAGTAACTTGGAAGTCAAAATGAATTGGAGTGAGATTATTGCCTAGTGACGGAGGGAGGGACATTATTAATTGATTCAACTAATTAGAATTTCCACTAATTGGAGTTAAAAAGAAGATCATACCTACCATCATTTGGTCACTTGGACTACCTTTAAAATCAAAATCAACACCTACCCCCACCAGTCTTCCACCAATAATGAAATACAAAAATAGCTTTTGAGATGAATGAAGGGACCAAGAAGCAATTCTCTTTATTCCATCCTAGACTTGGTAATGATTTGTAAGTCAAGTTGTTAATATGATCCTCTCTTCTTTTCTTCAAAGCAAAATGATATCTCTATATATATATATATATATATATGATTGTATCAATAATGTAATATATGAGAATATAATTTTTTAAGTCTCACAAGATGTGATTTTTAAAATTATTATATTCTAACACATTATATTAGAGATATAAATTAAAAATATTTAGCCCTATTTTTATTTTTTAATCACCCACACCCAATAATTAAGCCTAATAGAGAGGAAGAGCGGTTGGTAAGCCATTTTTAATTTCCTGCGATCTCAGCAAAGAGGAATCTAAGTTTAAGCCATATAAAATCAAAACTAAGGTTCAATTTATGTATAATAAAATAGTTACTTTCAACTAATCAATGGTTTTATAAACTTTTTCTTATCTCCTCCCACATTATAATATCCAAAAATACATATATATATATATATATATATATATATATCCTTGAGTGATTATTTCACTAAATAACTTCTAAAAGGTATGGTAGGTGAATCTGAAGATATATATTCTACTGATAAGACTAGTGGAGTGGACTCCCATGGCAGAATTAGGTAGGTTTCAGAAGGAAAAGCCCAATTTGGCAACGGATAGAAAAATGGTAATATGTCAGCCAAACATGTCTAGATGGCACGTGATCTTTACTATTTAGCTTTTTGGGCATCACTATATAAAGAGATGAGTGATAGATCAGAGTCACAACAAAGTCTGTACTAGCAGTTCTAGTACTTTTCCTCCCTCTTCTTCTTCTTGTTCAAAAGCAAAAAAATGAGGACAAGAAGTTCCATTGCTCTTCTCTTCTTCTTCGTCTTCCTCTCTGTATCTTCCGCCTATCCGGGGAAGAAGAAGCAGTACAGACCATGCAAGCAATTAGTCCTTTACTTCCACGACGTTATCTACAATGGCAAGAATGCAGGCAATGCCACTTCCACCATTGTTGGTCATCCCGATGGCTTTAACTTAACCATCTTAGCCACTCAGTTCCATTTTGGCAACGTCGTGGTTTTCGACGATCCCATTACTCTTGACAACAATTTTCACTCAGCGCCCGTTGGAAGAGCACAAGGCCTTTACTTGTACGACACCAAAAACACCTTCACAGCATGGCTGGGTTTTTCATTTCTTCTGAACAGCACAGACTATCAGGGCACCATAAACTTCATCGGAGCCGATCCAATTTTGATAAAGACAAGAGATATATCTGTGGTGGGAGGCACCGGTGACTTCTTCATGCACCGAGGAATCGCTACCATAATGACTGATGCGTTTGAGGGAGAAGTGTACTTCCGGCTCCGCGTTGATATCAAGTTTTACGATTGCTGGTAATTAAACGTGAAAAATCAATTGTGTAAGGTTGTGTTTGGTGAGTTAAAAAAAATGGACTTTTTTGTTTTGGGTTTTGCCTAGAGTTCATTTGATGTAATGCAGCAAGCATGTGGTGCTGAATGAATGAAGATGTCATCTTTCACTATATATGAATGCATTTTATATTTTCATATCCAATTAATGGGATTTTGCCATATAGCACAATATTATAGGGCTTAGAACTAAAATATATCAGTGATCATATTGGGATGCCAAAAGACTCAAAACCAAGTTCTTAATTAGCCTAATTAATCCAACAAATAGCTCTTGGATTGTTTTGCAAACACACTGGGCTTAAGCTTTTTAATTATCACTTGACTCTGTAAAGTTGTTGATCAGTAGATAGTAGTATGGAAAAATGGGCCTACTGTTGACAAGTCAAGAGCACACCCACCAGATCTTAATCAAAAGCATTATATTATTTTAATAATATTTTACCATATCTAATATAATTTATTTTATTTAATAGAATATAGTATATATGACGGACTATAATTAAAAAGACACAAAATTACTCATAAAAGATAAATAGTTAATAAAATAAGTAATTGAGTCAAATAATTAATGGGTTTGGTAAAATTATTTTAAAGTACTTTCTAATAAAAAAAATTTAATTTTTAAAATTTTTAGCTTAAGAAAAGTATTTATGTTTGATAACTATTTCTCAAAAAGAAGAAAAAAAAAACTTTATTTCAATATTAATTTTTTTAATGTTGATGCTGCACTTTTCGGCCCACGCACAATCCGAGCTTGACTCCCTGAAGAACACTCAAAGAAGAAGATCAGAGGACCACCGGTTTGGCTCCGGTGGTAGCCGCTCTGATGCTTAAGTCAATAAACTGAAATTGAAAGACTGTAATGAAAGCCAAAATAATGAGCATGAAAATAAAGCGTACCTCTAGGATTTAATTTATAGGCAGTGGCTTTCCCAAGTTGATTAGGATTTGGAGCCATGAATATAGGGATTGGATCATTGGAGATATTAGTTACCTTGTTGAATATGGCAATAGAGTGTGGCAGTTTCCTTGTTGAAGGCTGTTTCCTTATTTCCTGCTCGGTGCACATTGAAGCGGTGATGAGGTATGATCATCAATGTATTGTACTGAAGGTTTGCGTTCATACTTGTTAGCTTTGCAGAAGAGCAGACCTATTCTGATGATATGTGCTCAGTCTTTGTGGGTCTTGCTTTTGAAAGACCGAGCATGAGCTATATGACCGAGCATGAGATGAATGACCGAGCATGAGCTAAATAATTGAGCATAAGCTAACCCATAGTTATACGTGTCAAGTAGTGGTTGGTGTGTCACATTGTGGTATATCAGTTACCCCCCCCAAGCCTTAGTTTGAGCTCGTGGCGTAACTAAGGTTTTATGAGTCCCCGAAAAGTCACGCGTTCTGCCGTCTTGTTTTTCGAGATGACTGTTGGTACACCATTTATTGCGCAGTCGATTCTTGGGTTTCTCAGGTCATCATTGCTGCGCCACCGTCGCGATGGTTCGCCTTGGTAGACATTACTTTCCGAATGCATATAAAAAAGAGAAAGAGCTTTGTACGATTTTTTTACTACTTTTTGTGCTTTGGAGGAGATAATACATTCTGTTATTTTTGAACCAGCAAGCTAGACTTGTGAGGAGTATCGTTCGTCCGAAGCTTTTTACTCTATCTAGGTTCGGTTTTGGTCTCTTTGTTCATTTTTTCACTATCTTTCCTCTTCTTTTTTGGTCATTTTGGAATGTCAACCTCTACTGCATCCTCTGGTGTTGGTCATGGGTCAGGGAGCCTTCCAGAGGCCTATACCTTATCACAAACCCTTGTTAAGGGTAGTAGTTCCTTGGGGACTAGGTCGGAAGAGACCCGTTCTGGTCCCCAAGTTAGGATTGTAGATGTTTTTTCTGAGTCTAGGGATAGAGAGGGTGAGGCCTCCGATCGATCTTCTCAAGGAGAGGAGAGAGAGAGTACTGTAGCCACTTCATGGTTGGATAATATAAGGGAGAGATATGATTTCCCTTCGAATATTACCCTTAGGGCTCCTGACGACATAGATTGCCCTTGGGATATTAGGGAAGGTGAGATATGCGTTTATACTGCCTGGTTCGAGATGAGGTTACGCCTACCTCTCCCCAAATTGCTTAGGGAATTCTTTTGCTGGTTTAACCTTTGCCCTGTCGACCTGCTTTTGAATAGTTGAAGACACCTATTAGGGTTTATAGTTTTAGGTCGTCTGAACAGTGTTAAGGTTTCTTTAGACTTGATCTGTAGTAAAATGGATCTTAAGTACTTGAAGTCGGAGGGCCTCTACTACATGTCGTTTGACCAAGGTTTTCGACCTCTGTCTTACGTACCGTCCTCCAACAAACTTTGGAAAGATCGGTATTTCTTTGTTAGTGGAGAGTAGGAGGTGACCGACCTTGAGGATCAGATCTCTACGTTTCCCCGGAGCATGGGGTTTATGGGTGAGACCCACTTTTCTTTTGTAATCTTTGCTCTGCTATTGCTTCTTACCTTTGTATTTTTGACTGACCATCGTGCCAATCTTCCTTGTGTAGATAAGAATATCAAGAGGAGGCCGCCTTTCACTGCTGCCCTCAAAGAGCAATACAAGAAGCTCCTTCAGACCTCGAATAGAGACTACCGAGCTATCCTTCATTCGAGCGTCACGATGCCTCCAAAGGCCAAGAACGTTGTCGATGAAGTTCTACAGTCTGTTGCCGGCAAATGGGGCTCGGCAAAGAAGAAAAGGGTGGCGAGCCTTCCCCCTCCTGCTGCGTCCTCGTCGAAGAGGAAGAGGATGACCACCACCGACCCTTCCACTTTTGCACCTCCCAAGAAAGGGGCTGCCCCCTCTGCTTCTCCTTCCCCTATGCCGCCCTAGAGGGGCGTGGTGATTAGGGAGCCCTCTTCTGCATCGCCCCAGAAGGGCGTGGTGGCTTCAAGACTCGCCTCCTCTTCGGCCCAGAGAGCTCAACCGAAGGGTAAGGCGAAGGTGGCTGCCCGGCTAGACCAGATGCCTGATGGATATAGGGCCGTCCATCAGGCCATTGAAGAATTCTGGGCAGAGGTCCCACAAAAGGACTCTCCTTCCTGTAGTACCAGGAAAGGTACTGAGAGGACGGTTGTCGGCACTATGAGCGCCCATCTGAAGGTAACGACTAACCTCTCTTGCTTGGTGTTTTATTTTCCTTCTCCTTTTCTATTTTTTCTGACTTGTTTCTCCTTCTGTCTTGTAGACCCTGCACAACTTGGCCGCCATGATGGAGGCCATAGTGGATCTTCAGGCCTTGGAGAGGCTGGAGGAAGAGCTGGATGAAGTTCGGCATCGGCTCGGCATGGCTCAATCCCAAGCTACCGCGGCCGAGGACGAGCTCAGGGAAGTGAGGAATTCCCTCTCAATTATGGAGTCTGAGAGGGATTCCATTAAGTTTGAGAGGGATTCTTTCCAATTTGAGCGGGACTCCCTCCTTTAGGAGCTGACCAAACTGAAGGAGGAGAACTATGCTCTTCAGGCATCCGTTGCCCAGAAGGTTGATGAGGCCAAGGTTGAGACCGAGGCCAGGCTGAAGACCGAGCTGGAGAAGGGTGACCAGATTGCACAGCTCGGTTATGATAACTTCAAATCCAAGCTCCTCGCTAAGTTCCCAGATATCGACCTGTCGGGGATTAACGATGATGATGAGGATGAAGATGGTAATGAAGATGACGGGTCTGCAAGCCCTTTAGTTTAGGAAAAGCTTTTGTAGTTCTGCTTCTCTTTTGTAACTGAGCATCCGTTTTAATGAGAACATCTTCTTTTCAGAGTTTTTGTCTTCACTTTCCTTTGAATATTTGCAATCTTTGTGGTTTGATCAAGTATTGCCTGAAGTACCAATGTTCCGTAGTATGCAACCGGGCTTCGGCACTTAAAACTTGCAATTTAACATAAGTAAACTTGCTCGGGCTCCGAAGCATTACTTTCTGGTCGGCCATTGATGATGGGCTGACTCCCGAACTTCATGACTTGTGATGATTTTGAACTGAGGTGTAATAATAAGCAACTGAGCCAAACTCTTGAATAATAAGGAAGGTAGTTGATATAGTAACCAACCAACCAGATCTTTTAATTACCGAACATAAAGACTTGTAGAAACCAGTCATTTTGACCACTTAGAGCCAATCTCGAGCTTGATTGTCGAACAAGAGGATTGGTAGTGTAATGATCCTTGAAGGTCGGTATCCTTTTCATTGATAGAAGGTTGAGTAGTTAGATTCATATCTGTCGGTTTGTAATCTCAGTGATGTGGACTAGATATGTAGTTCGGTGTACTATGATGGACCAGACGTGAGGTCTGCACATTAAGATGGACCAGACACAAGTTCTGTACATTAAGATGGACCAGACTCAAGGTCTGTAAATTTAGATGGACCAGACTTAAGGTCGGTACGTCAAGATGGACCAGACTCAAGGTCTGTACATTAAGATGCACTAGACATAAGGTCTATACATTAAGATGGACCAGACATAAGGTCTGTACATTTAGATGGACCAGACTCAAGGTCTGTACATTAAGATGGACCAGACATATGGTCTGTGCATTAAGATAGACCAGACATAGGGTTTGTATATTAAGATGGACCAGACATAAGGTCTGTACATTAAGATGGACCAGACATAAGGTCTGTACATTAAGATGGACCAAACTCAAGGTCTGTACATTAAGATAGACCAGACATAAGGTCTGTACATTAAGATGGACCAGACTCAAGGTCTGTACATTAAGATGGACCAGACTCAAGGTTTGTACATTAAGATGGACCAGACATAAGGTCTGTGTATTAAGATGGACCAGACATAAGGTCTGTACATTAAGGTGGGAACACTTTATGGAATATTTGGAATGAAAAAAAAAATTCTTTTATTGATAATACTTCCGTAAGTGCTCCATATTCCAAAGTCTGGGAACAGGTTTCCCATCCATGCTCTCTAACCAGTAAGTGGTCGGTCTCACTGTTTTGGTGATTCTATAGGGGCCCTCTCAGTTAGGCGATAACTTCCCCATGGTGAGATCCTTGGTGTTCTGGAACACCCTTCTTAGGACGAGGTCCCCAACTTAGAAGCTGGCAGGCTTTAGGCCAAGTTTCAAGCGGCTAACCATTCTGCGCTGATATGCTTCCATTCTAACCATGGCTTGCTCTCTCATTTCTTCAAGCAAGTCCAAGTTTTCTCTGAGCTGTTGGTCATTGGTTTCCTCATTGAAAGCTTCGGTCCTTAGGGTAGGTATGCCAATCTCAACAGGGATCACTGCTTCGGTGCCGTAGGCGAGTGAGAAGGGAGTTTCTGATGTTGGAGTTCTCCTAGTTGTCCTGTAGGCCCAGAGTGCCCCAGGGAGTTCTTCGACCCACCTTCCCTTAGCTCCTTCCAACCTCTTCTTGAGGGCATCAAGGATTGTTCGGTTAGTGACCTCTGCTTGCCCATTGGCTTGAGGATGACCAAGTGAGGAGAAATGTTGGTTGATATTTAGGTCTTGGCAGAACTTCTTGAATGCTTTACCAGCAAATTGCATGCCGTTGTCTGAGATGATCACGCGAGGTATGCCGAATCTGCAAACTATATTTTTCCAAGTGAAGCTTTTGACCTCCTTTTCTGTAATGCGAGTTAGTGGCTCTGCTTCTGCCCACTTTGAGAAGTAGTCGATAGCTACCAGTAGATATCTCCTGTTCGGCGTGGCTTTAGGCAATGGGCTTACGATGTCCATTCCCCATTGTGCAAAGGCCCATGGGCTTGTGATGGGAATGAGCTCATGTTGGGGCTGATGCTGGTAAGGGGCGAACCTTTGGCATTTATCACACTTTTGAGCTTATTCTTTTGCTTCCTTCAGCATTCTAGGCCAGTAGTAGCCTTGTGTTAGAGCTTGGTGTGCTACGGTTCTGCCTCCGTTATGATTTTCGCATATTCCTTTATGAATTTCTGCCAGGACGTATTGAGATTCTTTGGGTGCCAGACATTTTAACAATGGCTGAGAATAAGATCTTCGGTAAAGCCTTCCGTTAAGGACAAGGTACTGAGTTGCTCAGATACGGATTCTTTTAGCTTTATTTTTGTCCTCTGTGAGGAGCCCTTCTTCTAAGTACTGGAGTATAGGAGTCATCTAGTTCTGAGGTTGTTCCGTAACTTGGGCGACCTGGACTTTTTCAATGCGAGGCCTTGGCTGGTGGGAGAATTTTATTATTGAGTCCGTTCCTGACTTCATATGGGATGCTATGTTTGCCAAGGCGTCAACTCTGCCATTTTGACCTCTTTCTACTTTTTGGATTGAGAAAGTTCGGAAGGCGTGCTTCAACAGGTTGACCAGTTCTGAATATCGAAGCATCCTTTCATCCTTGACGGCATACTCACCTTGAACTTGGTTGACCACTAATTGAGAGTCACAGAATGCCTCGAGGCTCTGAACCTCGCATTCTTGTGCTAGCTTCATCCCTAGAATAAGGGCCTCATACTCTGCTTCGTTGTTGGAGGCTCTAAACCCTAGGCTAATTGCCCTTTCGGTTATGAGCCCATCAGGGGACTGTAGTACTAGTCCAACACCTGCACCTCGGTCGGTAGACGATCCATCAGTGTATAACTGCCAAGCCCTCAAATTTTCACGAAGTTGCGCTCTGTCCAGTAGTGCTGGGGTGAACTCGGAAACAAAGTCTGACAAGGCCTGCCCTTTGATTGAGATTCGTAGAACATAGGATATATCGAACTCCCCTAGTTCTACCGACCATTTGACTAATCGTCCTGATACCTCTGGTCTTGATTACGCCCAAAGAATAACGCGGTAGTTGTAGTGTAGCTTTGGGGTGTCGATTCCACAGGGAGACTAAATTAAAAGAATAATAAACAGAATTTCTGAAACTACAGAAGTATTAGACGGTTAACAAAAAAATAAAAATATAGAAAATGATTTTGAATGCAACTAAAAATTAAACAAGCTGAATAACAAATGAAAATATTCAAATTTAACGAACAGTAGAGTTTCGGGAATCCCTTGCACATAGCTGGTATTTTAATTATTTTTAATTCACTATTAACTCAATTGAGAATTTAAATTCCAAATATCTCAATCGGAAGATATAAAATTATGAACCAAAATTAGACTGAAAATAACCCTTTGAAAAATCATTCAACACTTTTAAATCACACAAATTATTATTTACATTGAGAAAACCCAACGACGACAATATACCCAATGAGCAATATTGCAGCAGAGAATTGAATCAATATAAATAAGTAATTGTTCTTAAAAGAATCAAAACATGAATCCATTCGATAGAAAAAGCATGACTGAATCTATAAACGGACTAAACCCTTTAATTATTCGGAGAATAAAATCCAACAATTAATTATGAATGATCATCAAAGAATTTAATAAGTGAAAACCACGTACAGGAATCAAAAATAAATTAAAACAACCATTTATGGTGCAAGTTCATCTCTAACTCTACTTGAAAATTTAGTTACCCATGTACAGGATGGACAACGTAAATTTCACATAGAAATACTGAGCCATGGCACGACTGTAGCTTCTTCTTTGTCTCTGCGCATCAGCCGCCGTCCTCCAATTTTCTGTGTCGCGCCGCAGCTCCTCTGCCTAAGCTCCGCACTCCCCCTTTTAGGTTTTCTATTTTTTATATCACTGTTTTCTGCGGCGGGCCCTACAGCACAACACAGCCGCACAGCAGTGCACATTGGCAGCCCAGCCGCACCAGCTTAGGCGCTTCACATCAGGCCCAACTCCAGTCAAATGGCTCACCGCAAGCCTCTTCTCACGCATTGGCAGCGCCGCATCTCCAGCCGTTTCATTCCTGCACCTTGCGCATGGCTGGACCCCACTCTAATATCAAACTGCCACAAGCCCCATGCCTGAACCTATTGACTTAGCACCCCAACGCACCAAGCCAGCCGCGTACTGATGGGCCTGATTGCTTCTTTTTTTTTTGTTGTTGTAAACTCGTGGACCCACATCAACTTTTTTCATTCTTTTCCTTTTGTTTCCTTTTTAAATGCCAGCCCCACAATTTGACTTTGCCCCAGTTAGCTGCACGCCCTAGCCCATTTCTCTTGTTTATTTTTTCTTTTTATTATTTTTTTTCCATTGTCTTTTGTTTCTCGCGCACAGCCAGCAATGCCAACTTTTAGGCTCCGTTTTCTCTAACATAACAACTGAATCTCGACTTGGGATCTTCACGGAAGTTGTAACCCTGGATGAGTAGATAATTTTAAACATAAAAATCACCTGATTTGGACTTTGGAAGCTTAAGTTATAGCCCCTTGAATTTGGCTGGACGGACAGGTTCATAGCAGCTTTCCAAGCCTGTCTTTGAAATAATATTTGGAGGCCCAAACGAACTCCGATTTTTGCAAACCATATCTTTCTAAAAATTCCAAGACGTCCTCAAAAAATTTTATGAAGACCACTTTCTCATTCTGAAATTCTAACGCCATCCAAATCTCAATTAAAACTCAATGGTCGAATCTGCCAAAAAGCCAAGAATTGCACAATATACTCCATAACTCTTCTTTGACCTCCAACGTGTCCTTCACTGTAAATAGAAGTTAATTTAAATAATATCAATTATATCCCAATATTTCTACTCACATTTTAGCAATTTAATCTAATAATAGAGCATTTAAAGTGCACTTTTGCGCACTCATCAGGTCTCCTCAGTACTGTCTTTAACGGATAAGCAATTGCGATTTCTATGGGATGAGCTTGAAAGTAAGGCCTGAGCTTTCGTGCAGATACTATGAGTGCAAGGGCCAGTTTCTCAATCTCGAGGTATCTCTTCTCCGTGTCTAACAGTGCTCTGCTGATATAAAAGATGGGCCTCTGCACGCTCCTGTCCTGTCTGACCAGTACAGAACTGACAGCGTTCTCAGAGACTGCAAGGTAGAGAAGTAGCTTTTCCCCTTGAATTGGCTTTGACAAGAGCTCAGGCGAGGCTAGGTACTTTTTCAGTTCCTGAAAGGATTTTTCACATTCGTCAGTCCATTGTAAAGATTTGTTACCTTTCAGAGCTTTGAAGAATGGTAGACAACGATCAGTGGATTTGGAAATAAATCTGCTCAGAGCTGCTATCCTGCCATTCAGAGCCTGAATGTCTTTCTTGGTCTTTAGAGATTCTAGTCTGACCAGGGCCCCAATTTGGGTCGGGTCTACCTCTATACCTCTCCGAGAGACTATGTACCCCAAGATTTTTTCCTTTGTTACACCAAAGGTGCGTTTCGAGGGATTGAGTTTCATCTTATTCTGCCTGAGGATATCAAATGTTTGAGCCAGGTGCTGGAGATGACTGCTCTTCCGCAGGCTTTTGACCAGCATATCATCAATGTAGACTTCCATAGTATTGCCGATTAAGGGGCTGAACATCTTGGTAACCAGACGTTGGTATGTGGCCCCAACATTTTTTAGTCCGAACAGCATCACTCTATAGCAATAGAGACCTCGTTTAGTTATGAATGACGTTTTCTCCTGGTTAGGAGGATGCATCTGTTTTTTATTATACCCGGAATAGGCATCCATGAAGCTCATAAGCTCGTGTCCTGCAGTAGCATCGACTAACTGATCTATCCTCGGAAGAGGAAAGCTATCTTTAGGGCATGCTTTGTTGAGGTCTATATAGTCGACACAGACTCTCCACTTGCCATTCTTCTTCTTGACCAGAATAGTGTTGGCCAACCAATCAGGATAAAATACTTCTTGTATCATGTTGGCATTGAGCAGCCTTTGGACTTCATCGTTGATGACCTAATGTCGTTCTGGAGCGAGTGGCCTTCTCTTCTGTCTTACTGGTGGATGGTCTGGATCCACCATTAGTTTGTGTGTGATGAGGTTGGGATCTATTCCTTTTATATCCCTTGTTTCCCAGGCGAATACGGAGAGGTTTTTCTTTAAAAATTTGATCAACTCATCCTGCTCGGTAAGTGTCAGGTCGGGACCTATCTGCAGGTAACGCCCCTGATCTTCCGAGCTGACCAAGACTTTAACAAGTTCTCCTATAGGCTTGGCCCTGCTGTCCCTTCCTCTAGGGCTTAGTGGATCGTCAATCCTGGAGGGACAGTCTTCTGCCTCGTGATAACAAGAGTGGATTAGATCCTCGCATTCACGGGCATGCAGTAATTGCTATTTGGGGGCCTTGGCCTTGAGCGCGAGGGCATGGCATTCTCGGGAGGTCGGTTGGCATCCTCTAATAGAGTAGACAATCTGATTGTGAACGTACTTCAGGCATTAGTGGAGGGTTGATGTGACTGCCCCCATCTCATGTAGCCAGGGCCTCCTAATTATGACATTATAGGGAGATTTGGCCTTTAGCACCATGTATTCTACTACTGTAGTCTTCTGTCCGTCCCCTTCACCTGCAGTGGTGGCCAGATCGATCCTTCCCAGTAGAGTGTTGAGGTTCCCATCAAAACCTGACATGATTATACTAGTGGGCTTAATGTCACTGGGGTTGAGCTTCATCTGCTTGAAGGGGTCATAGAACAGAACGTTAGTCGAACTCCTAGTGTCCACAAGGACTCTTCGGATCTTGAAGTTGGCAATCTTGAGGGAGATGACCAGGGCGTCACTGTGAGGACAATGTACTCCTGTAAGGTCCTGATCTATAAATTGGATTTCTGGCACAAGTTTTAACCTTTTCTCTACGTTAGAGATCTATATGATGTTGGGAGTAGACCTGGCCTCCCGAGCATAACGCTTCCTCGACCTGTTAGAAATCCTTGTTGCATGGGAATCTGCTTGTAGGACAAAGATCACTTGGTTGTTCTGCCGTGGGGGCTCGTTCCGTCCTTTTTTTTGTTCCTGCCTCTGGTCGGTCTTCCTTTGCTGGGGTTGTTCATCACGGGGGTTTTGCCCTCCTTCCTGCTTGACGAATTCCTGTAGTCATCCTCTCCTTATTAGCTACTCAATCTTATGTTTGAGAGCTTTACAGGCATTAGTTGTGTGCCCTCGGTCTTTGTGAAAATCACAATATTTGGTTTGATCTCGGTAGCTGGGGTCACCCTTCAAAGGCTCCGGCCATCTCAGGTTCTCTCGAGATCTTACTTGTTTCAGTATGTTGTACGGAGAGGTATTTAGAGGAGTAAAGTGGTTGAACTCTCTTAGCCCAGAATTATAGGAAGTTCTGGGGGCCCCTCTTTTCTCCGGGCTTCTAGCTCTCTTCCTAGCTGAGCTGGTGTCCTTCCTTTGGTCGTCCTTCTTCTGACTATCTTTCTTCTAGTCGTCTTTCTGAGCTTGTTCCTTGACTTTTTTAGAAGTGTCCTCGGCCTCTTCCAAGTTAATGTATTTCCTTACCCGGTCCATGAGTGCTGCCATATCCATAGGGGGATTTTTGGTCAAGGAGTCCCTAAAGCCTCCTTGTGCAAGACCAGCGGCCAAAGCAGCTACTAGGAAACCGGGGCTGCAATCTGTCACCTCAGTGAGCTCAGCGTTGAAACGCGCAATATACCCCCTGAGTGATTCTTCCCTTGTTTGCTTTATGTTCAGTAGGAATTCGGGACCCTTTCTCAACCTCCTACTAGTCATGAATCTGTCTAGGAATCTTCTGCCGAGCTCATAGAAGCTAGTAACTGAGTTCGGTGGGAGGTGATGAAACCACTTTAGAGCAGTACCGTTGAGGCTGGTCATGAATGTTCGGTATAGAAAAGCGTCAGAAGTACCGTGCAAAGCCATGGTGTGCTGGTAGTAGGAGAGATGGTCCCCTGGGTCCCCTATCCCATCATAAGGGGTGAATTTGGGGACGACGAATTTCTTGGGTCTCTCCTTAGCCATGATAGCATTAGTGAACGGGGTGGTCGACCTTCCGAGCAGCCTGGCCAGCTCATCCTGCTCCGGATACTGGGCACCCCTTACAATAACAGTGCGGTCCATTGATTCAGCAACTTCCTCAGCTCTTATTGATCTCCTTGGTAAGATGGGCTGCTACGAGGCAGGCCCCGTAACTTCAGGGCCTACATGGGTAGGCTGGTCTTGGCCCATTACTAGAGGGTTGTTCTGATTCTCTTGTACTGGTGGTGCAGGAACCACTCGAGGTGGTGACTCTTGTGGTACGTGATTCACTCCCGAAGCCCCAGGGATGGGGACCCGGGTGGTGCTTCGATAATGGACTTCTGGGATAAAGGCGGGCATTCCTCTACCGGCGACTGCCGATGGCTGGGGATCTCCATGAATATGGGCAGCCATAGGAGGCTGCACCTCCCTAGTGCTTGTGGTGACGGGTGGATTCTGAGGATTAGTTTCATGATTCTGGGTAAACATCGCCAAAGTTCTAGATATGGTTAGGAGTTTTTCCTGTAACAACTGGTTCTGCCACCTAGTTTCGGCAAGCTCCTGTTGTACAGGATCAGTCACTCGCCCTCTTCCTCGTCCGACAGGCGGTTAAGGCTGAGGGTTCTGAGGATTTTGAGTATTCTTCCTAGGTCGGAGATTGGGAGCCATAATCCTTTGATAAAAGGAGGATGAACTTTGAGTTAGTAAAGCACTTGGTGATTGTCGTTCCCACAGACGGCGCCAAACTGATGCTGCACTTTTCGGCCTACGCACAATCCGAGCTTGACTCCCTAAAGAACACTCAAAGAAGAAGATCAGAGGACCACCGGTTTGACTCCCACGGTAGCCGCTCCGATGCTTAAGTCAATAAACTGAAATTGAAAGACCGTAATGAAAGCCAAAATAATGGGCATGAAAATAAAGCGTACCTCTAGGGTTTAATTTATAGGCAGTGGCTTTCCCAAGTTGATTAGGATTTGGAGCCATGAATATAGGGATTGGATCGTCGGAGATATTAGTTTGAATATGGCAACAGAGTGTGGCAGTTTCCTTGTTGAAGATTGTTTCCTTATTTCCTGCTCGGTGCACATTGAGGCGGTGATGAGGTCTGATCATCGATGTATTGTACTGAAGGCTTGCGTTCATACTTGTTAGCTTTGCAGAAGAGCAGACTTGCTCTGATGATATGTGCTCGGTCTTTGTGGGTCTTGCTCTTGAAAGACCGAGCATGAGCAATATGACCGAGCATGAGATGAATGACCGAGCATGAGCTAAATGATTGAGCATGAGCTGACCCGTAGTTATACGTGTCAAGTAATGGTTGGTGTGTCACATTGTGGTATATCAAATTTATTAATTAAAATCAATCTTTAAAAATAATATCGAGATCCTAGTGTTAGTGACAATAACGATAGTAATAGTGGTTGTGGTGGAAGCGAGAACAGCGGCAACAGCAATAATGGTAGTGGTGGTCGTAACGGTGGCAGTGGTGATGGTTATGCGACAATTTGAAGAAAGAAAAAATAACGTTTGAATAGTGATTCAGATATAATTTTTTAAAATTTTTTTTTGAAGATTTTGTAATTTTTTTTAAAAAATAGTAAAAATATATTTAGATATGATAATCTGAATTATAAAAAATTAAAAAAAATAAAATTAATAATTTACCAAACACGTATTTCACATTTTGAAATTAAAAATCTTGTTTTGAAAACATAAACAAACATACCCCAATATGCTAGTGCTCCGCTAAGACAATCAGGCTCTTAATTTATTTATCAAACACAATAAAGCTGAAGCTCGTGAGTTCTGAATCTATTACTGGAGTGGTCAATGGCATCTTCCTCGGTAGGAGATTGCAAATTAGACCACGAAAATGATGTTAGCCGCCTAGGCTCAGTTGCAATTGGACTCGGTAGACCCATCAACTTGCGTTCGATTGGGCCATTCCATGACAAGCAGTCAAAATTTAAGCTCAACATGTTGAGTTCTGGCTCGGCACTGGCCCAGTTTATCATCAGCCTAGACAAATTTCTTTATTTTTTTATTATTATTATTTTGCTGGAAACTTACTCATAAGATGGTTAATCATTACTTCAGTAGGTGTTGCTTCTAGCTTTATAGTTTAATAGTGTTTCTGATTAGTTATTGCCTTTAGGTCAATTTGAGCGTGTGGGGATCCAAATCTACATACCAACCCTTTTTGAATCATAATGTGGTCTGGTTGCATTTGGTGAGTAGGGTCAAAAATTGTTCCATTAATGCTTATTCAACACACCTCTCAGCTTCTATATTCAAAAAATAGTTGGTCATATGAAAATGCATGGTCTAAAATGACTTGTTGAAGAATGGCTCAAATTTTGATTTTGTCAAATCTACTTTCAAATGTAGTTAAATTTTAGCAAGTTGTTATTCAAATGAATGGATTGAATTGTTTCAATTCAACGACTAAGGGCATTGTCAAAAAATAGTTGAGAACGGTAGTTAGAAGAAAAATGAGTGTTGTGTCAAAAAATAAAATTTTAACATTGGAGTAGAAATGTCAAAATATAGCATTTTGGTACTGTAGCACTGTTAAAAGTTGGTTTTAACATGACTCGAATAACTTTTAACATTGAAAATACTCTTAATCTCTCTCTCACAATTAAAAATTATTCACTCAACCGAGACCTTTGGTCCCCATCCAATAAGAATTTGCCACATGTCTAAGAAATTCCGATGACAGGCACATGTGGGAGCTCTTCTTTGGCCAGGAATCAATGATCCCGGCTGAATGAATAATAATTTCAAAATTATTGGTCAAATAACTTTTAGCATTGGAGATGCTATTAAAACAGCTTCAACGCTTGAGTCATTGGAGCTGATGTAATATTATTTTAGTAACTCAATTCTAAAATAGTACTCTAACGGTTGGTTATTCAAGCTCTTAAAATTTAACTGAGTCAAATATTTTTTCAAATATAATTTTTGTTTTTGTAGCTACCATCTATCTCAATGATGAAGATTATTTTAAATGCACGGTCTAAATTTGACTAAATGTTTTTCTTATTTCAATACTCAAACTGCAATGACTAAGTTCAAAGAATCTAAGTTATGATTTGTGAGCGTGAAGGGAGGCATTGTGATAAAGTATTGCATTTCACAAGGGAAGAATATTTGTGGGGTTGGTGTTTGGACATTAACTAATACAATTGATAGAAAAAGGATTAGAAACAATAGGATTGATTGATGAATAAGAAAAGTTGGTTAAGAGTTGGCTTACCTAAACAATACTGTGAGATCGATTGATGACAAATAAGCTAAGCACGTGGGATAGTTGGAGAAAAAGACATAAGTTGTTATAAAAAATGCTTGTGCCTTATTATTTTTCTAATGATTGGGTCTAATCACCTAACTTGTAAGGCTCATTACCCTCAAGTTTGTTGGTAGACATAATGGAGATAGGTAGACCTAAGAAAGTGTGAGAAAATGAGGGAAAATTTAGGAGTACTGGACACTGTTGTAAAAGAATGTAATCATGTCCAATTTTTTTTATTATGCAAAATGATTCATGGGCTGATTAATTATAATCCTCCATGCATTCTTCTGTTGAGAAGCATGGTAAATGAAAAGGAAATGTAATTTTTGTTTCTCATGCTTTCTATCGAAAACATGGACTTCATCATGGGAGGCTCAAGGTGCACCCACCAATCAATATGGATACCTGAATTAAAGATACCAGTAATTTTTGTTAATTTTATATTTTCATATGCTGTAATCATTTTTATCAAACATCTAATTACTTATTCTCATCAGTTATTTATTTCAATCAGCTGTTTGTTTTCATTGACCGTTTGTCTTCATCAGCACTTTTACATAACTCAATTAAACATACCTTTATTTATGTTCAAAATATTATTGATTTAACTAACATTATATAAAAATAAATAAAAAGAAGCAGTGCAGTACTTGATAATCATGAATCTGCATCAGTCCTTTTAAGTTAGGTAATCTCATAGATAAGACCTAATCACTTGTGACCTTATCCCTTGATTTACACAACACAGATAGGACTTTACATTTATAATTATATATATATATATATAGTTGTAACTATTCCAATATGAGAGCCATATGGACCCCAAATGTCTTTTGCAGTCAATGATTATTTTAGCCTTAGAGCCATATGGACCCCAAATATCTTTTGCATTCAATGATTATTTTAGCCTTAGACTTGAAGTTAACAAAAAGCAACAGTCTATGGAGCATACTAGTTTTCTTTTTGTCATCAAAAAATTGTCTTCAAAGCCAAGCTGTTTTAGGACCATTTCGTCATTATACAACACTAACAAATCCTTATATAAAGAGACTACATAATGCCAACCTCCACACCATTCTCCCACCCTTAACAATGAGAGCTAAAAGATTAATTTCACTTCTCTTCCTCTTCTTCCTCCTTTTTGAATCCTCCGCCTCGCCTGGCCGGAAAATCCAAACTCGCCGGCCTTGTAAAAGGCTGGTGTTCTACTTCCATGATATCATTTACAACGGCAAGAACTCCAAGAATGCCACTGCAGCCATAGTAGGGGAACCAGCTTGGGGCAACAAGACCATATTGGCAGGAAAAAACCATTTTGGCAACTTGGTTGTGTTTGATGATCCAATTACACTAGACAACAATCTACACTCAACGCCAGTAGGTCGAGCACAAGGGTTCTATATCTATGACAAGAAAGATATCTTCACTGCATGGCTTGGGTTCTCCTTTGTTTTCAATTCTACCCAGCACAAGGGCAGCATCAACTTCGCCGGAGCCGATCCATTGATGAACAAAACGAGGGATATTTCAGTGGTTGGTGGAACTGGTGACTTCTTCATGTCTAGAGGGATTGCCACTTTGATGACTGACGCATTTGAGGGTGAAGTTTACTTCAGGCTTCGTGTGGATATTCAGTTGTACGAGTGTTGGTAAAATTTGTTTGTTTCTGGCTAATTTGTTTGTTTCTGGCTTGTTTTGCTTAAGTTTTTTCTGAATTTGAATCTACTCACTGCAAATTGTAAGCAGCATTTGGAAGTTTGGCATTGTCTGTAAACTTAAAAAAAAAAAAAGTTAGTCCAATGTACGATAAGGTTATGTATGTATAAATTTGGAAGTCATTTAGAAGTGAGGTCCTTGGTCCTCACTATTACTACTTATCTTGCACCAACTGCAACTAACCTATGATATATGGTGACCATGGAAAAAAAAGGTCCAGTTTGTTGTGTCAAGTGAAAAAAATAAACAATAAATGTATCTTAGATAAAATGGGAAAGGTACAAGATTTGCATAACACGGTAAGTTGATTATGTTTATGAGCAAAATGATCAATTCAATATGTATAGATGATATTGCAAGAACAAAACACTCACAAACCCGAAAAACTCCTTTTATATCCAATGGTGAGTCATACAAAGTTGGCTCTCTCTCCATAAGAAAGAACCTTAAAAATAAAATTCTTATTTATGCAGATTACAAAATAAGAAACAAAGCGAGTCAAAAATACCTATATAAAACGGTTCAAAAAAATTTCCAAGAGCTTTGCCTTTTTTTAATTCGCATTAGATCATCAAAAATTCAAGTGAAATCGTGACAATTACCTAACACAGTGATATGATAGCATGTCACTCATTTCAATATTACATAAGATTTATATAAATACTCAAATATGATTGACAATAGTATGATTTTATTGTACCACATTACTTTTTTTAGGGGGGCCAAGTCTTATTTTATTAAAAAATTCTAACAAAATTAAAAATAAAAAATACAATATTCAAATTTTTAGGAGGCCATAGGCCCCTTTGTCCCCCCCCCCCCCGGCGATCCGTCACTGAGTGTTTGGAAACTATTAAAATTTTAGGTTACCTGAAACCCAAGATTTAATTAATTTATGTTCTAGCTAGTTATTTTAAGAAAAAAAAAATACTAAAAAGCCCTTACAATAAAGTTTTTAATCTAAAAAGTCCATGATACATTTTTTTTTATCTAAAGAATCAAAAAAAAAAAAAAAAAACTTTTAATACAAAAAAATCTAATTATTAACTTCCATCTTAACACTGTTAAAAAATATTAGTGATTAGACTAAAATAACTTTCAAGATACATTTAAAAAATACTAATATATATATATATATATATATATATATACACAATAAAGTTTTCAATCTAAAAAATAATAACATTTTATGAAGTGAGAATTTATTTTTTAGGTCTTCAAAACAAATAAATTTTTTTTTGTTGAATAATTTATTTTATAATTTATTTAGTATTTTTTTTAAACTGTATCTTAAAGGTTATTTTAGTCTAATCATTAATATTTTTTAACGGTGTTAAGATATAAGTTAACAATTAGACTTTTTTGTATTAAAAGCTTTTTTTTGTCTTTTAGATAGAAAAAACTTATCATGAACTTTTTAAAATAAAAAAGTTATTTTAAAAACCTTTTAGTATTTTTATTTTATGGAATCACATCGGATCTCTAGGCCAAAGGAATGGAAATAAGTTCTCCTCTGGACTCCCCCATTCTAATATATGTTATTGGGCTCAGAACCTAACAACTTGGACTTATCAAGCATATGTGGGTGTTGATCTGTTATTTGATTGGGCCTGTGGACTCCCCATTCTACAACAATACTGAAATTACCTTATTTGACTTTTTCTTAACAAAGTAGATATCATTCCATAGTTGGGAAAAGAGTAAGTTTACCATCTAAGTTCACCTATATGATGTGCCATAATTTAATTGGCTGTGAGATTGAAATAAAGTTTCAAAGAAAAATCATGCCACATTAGATGGGTGAATATAGTTAGGTCATAAAACGTTACTCGTTGGAAAAATTGTGAAGGTCAAAATTACCATTTTATTTCTTTCAGGTATTCAAGACAATAGTGTGTGAACATATATAACTTTTTACAGATGGCATGATATTATTAAAATGGCGCATTGTCATGTCACTGTATAAGTCTCATTCAAAAAAATTTCACTCTATCATGTGTTATGGTCTACTAAAAAATGAGCCATAACTGCTGACGAAAATGAGTTTGAGCATGATTTTTTTGGCATTCTTTTAGCAAAAATTAAAGTGGAACCACATATTATTTAAGAGAGTCCACATAAAAATATGCTCTCTTTCGTGAGTAGATTAAGAACTCAAAACTATTAAGGAGTGATTGAGAAATTGGTTCCCAACATCACCACTTAAACATGGTAACATAAGTTTGTGAAAAATTTGTGTCCTACACTGGTTGGGTACAAAACTTTAAGTAAGTATATATACAACTAACTTGAAAAGGGGTTTGGGTGCCTCCACTATTATAGAAGATAGAGGACCTAACTCATGGTGGGATCCGCACCGAGCCGGGTCGGGTTGGGCTTAGGCTACGCTCGTTGTGTGTATATATATATATATATATTGGATAGATTTTATTTAATATTTTTATGTAAATTTTTTCCATAACATTATCATTTTTGTTACCACTTGAAATATTCCAAAACATTGCATTTTGACCGAACAGTCGCCTACCATGCATGAATAGATACATTAGTTCGAGTTTGGCTGTCTGTTTGTCATAAACAGAGGAGTCCTTTGCCTTTGTGCCTGTACTAAACAATCACAGAGAGTCCTATTAATATATATAGATATATATATATATATATATATATATCAGTTTGCCTCTTATTACATATGGTTAATAAGCATTCACATACAATATACATTCATTCATGAGTCAGTCTATTCATAGAGTCCATGAAGATTCTGATCATTGTATTCTAGGAGATAGACGTCCATGAGACTCATAAGTACCACTGTGAGGGGAAAAATGTCTTAAGGATATGATGTTAAATACTACTCTTGATCAATATTATTTCTATATTTTTCCTAATTTCAAGTTTACTGTAAGTATTCAAATTTTATTTATTACTTATTACTATCTTGATCAACACTTGAGACTCTTGTAACTGCTATCTTGTTGTGGATAATAGCATATTACTATAACCTCTTGTTGTGAATATTACAATCTATGATAACTCTCTTTGTTGTGGATAATGCAATAGACTGTAACTCTCTCATTATGAACAATTGTGATCTTGCGTGATCTCATATCTTGTGGAATCTATGCTTTGTTGAGAACCAGATTTGTTTGCATTTGGGGTTATGTTTGTCACAATGCCCTTCATATCTTTCTAGATGTCAATGGCCTTCAAGTCAATGTCTAAGAATGATACCCAACATGTAGTCCGGATATGGACATATTTATATGATTAGAAGAGCTCTTAGTGTTATTTAGGGAAACTTAGAGATGAGAAGCAGTGTATTTGAATATGTACCATATAGGGGTAGCCGAGCTCTTTGTGTTGATGGCATCTCGTGATCTTATAATTTGATTCCGCGACTTATTTGTTGGTATTTGTTAAGCCTAGTATCTGAGTTGCACTTCTTATTAATTGTTGATAACTTTGTCGTGGTTGTGCCATTTTGCTTTTGAAGCATATCATTGTATTCGATTTAGTTCCTTTATCTATTTTGGTAGCTATTGCTATATCCTGATGTTTCGAGATTTGTTAGTCTTGTGATATGATCTTAATTATAATGAGAACTTATTTGATTTTGACATATTGGTCCATACCTTTGAGATTTGAACATTGATATATATTTGCTCGTATAACCTATTTCTAAATCCATGGAAGAGTGAGGGATTTACTTGCTAAACTAAGTTAGCTCACTGCAGTTTGTTACTTACCTTTTAGAGGAAGATAACCAGGATGCGCAGTGAAGATGTGAACAACTTCATAAGCAGGCGGACAAATTACGAACATTTATATATGTAATGTATTGGCACATAAGTATTATTTTACTATACTAGAAAAGTAGACTTTTGCTTAGACATCTCTTATGAGTCCACGTCTTGGGTTTTTGTACTTTTGGCATATAACTATATAATCTTGCTACATTTCAAGTCTGTAATTTTGTATAACGCTTTTGCGAACTAAACTAAGTTATTGTTATTATCAATTAATCTTTGTTAATTTGGTTAAGCACGACCTAAGGGTCACATCCCTTAATTTGTAAATGGTGGGTTTCTAGTTGTGACACAAGACCATCAGTTCTGTCATCAACGTCTTTTGGTTGTCACCCTCACTGACAGTTACTAGAAGCATTATTATTCCAAGGGAAAACTTAGGTGACTATTGAATTCGACCATAATTCTTATAGTAGGGCGGATGTTTTTCTTGTCCAGTCTTATTTGTTTGAATGACATCATGAACAAGACATTAGCTGAACTTCTTGTGTCCACAAGAACCCTCATGATCTCAAAGTTAGCAACTTTCAAGGTAATTACCAAAGCATCACTATGAGGACAGTGTACTCTAGCCAAGTCGAGGTCAAGAAACTGTATGTCAGGTACAAACCTAGATTTATTTTCAAGTGCATTAATCTAAAAAGGGCAGGGTTCTAAAATTTCATCCCAAACATAGCTCTTCCTAGCTCTGTTAGATAGTCCAGTTTTAATTCTATCGGCATGCAGCACTTAGATTACTTGTTGAGGATCACCTTGAAGGCATTGTTCATTTTGGGTCGTTTACCTTGGCTCATGCCTTCTCTAGGATTGTCTTTCCTCACACTAGCTCAGTCTTCCGTCCCTTTGCATGTATTCTTGAAGCTTACATTTCCTTATCAAGTATTTAATTTTCTATTTCAAAGCTCGATAGTTGTCAGTTGTCTTACCTTGATCTTGGTGGAACTCACAGTATTTGTTTTTGTTCCTTCATTCTGGATCCCCCTTTATATTTTCTGGCCACTTTTTGTTCTCCTTTAACTGGATTTGGTGGAGGATATGCCTCAAGGAAGCATTCATATATGTGTAGTTATTTTACTTCCTTGATCCCAAGCTAGATTGTGAGTTCTGAACCCCCTTTTTTGGACTATCTCTCCACTTTTTGTCATCTTTTCTCATAGTTTGATCTTCCCTTTGAGAGTGATCTTTAGTTTTTCTACAAGAATGCTTTACACCTTCAAGCTTGATGTATTTTTGTACTTGCAATAACAGAGCTGCTATATTTTTTGGTGGATTCTTAGTTAGGGATCCTTAAAACGCTGGGGTGGAGCCCGAAATTCAAAGTTGCAACCATGATAACTTCTTTATAGATATAAACTAATGTGAGCTCAGTACTAAACTTTGCAATAAAATCATATAAGGTCTCTTTGCTTCCTTGTTTCAACATAAAAAAGAACTCAGGACTCCTTCTAAGCCTTCTGCTTGTTATGAACTAATTTATGAATTTTATGCTCAGATCATCAAAGTAGGAGATCGATTTTGGTGGGATGTGATGATACCACATCAAGGCTACACCTTTAAGACTTGTGACGAACAAACGGTAGATGAGGGCGTTAGTGCTACCTTGTAAGGCTATTGTATGGTGAAAATGAGAGAGGTGTTCGGTAAGGTCAACAATTCTGTCATAAAGTTCGAACTTCGAGAGGTTGAATTTCTTTGGATGTCCCTCAGCTATTATCTCTAGGGTAAAATGTGTTCTTGGCATCCCAAACAAGTTATAAAGGCATTTCTCCTCAGTAAGAATAGGATGCCTTCTGTTTGTAGCACCTTGATCTTGTGAATTTACCACTACTTCAAGCCTGGATTGGCGGTTAGATAATTCCTGGCACACTGACTATCCATCTTAGTCTTGGCCCCATTGTTGCTCTTTAATTGGTGGATCTCCAACCCTTGGCGATGGAAGAGGAGGTAGTGGTAAGTTCCCGACCACCTTCCTCCATGGGTGAAGGAGGAGGCGGCGACACCACATTACGATTTTTGCACCAAGGTTTCCATTGTTCTACTCAAGGCCTCAACCTGTTGAGTGAGTTGTTCCATTCTTTAGTCCATCAAGCTTGTTACGGGCCTTTGGGTGTTAGTCCTTCTAGTGGGGGCTCAGTTCGGTTGAGCCCTAGGTTGGTTTTCTCCTAGACGAAGCTTTAGTGCCATTAAAATGGTTATGAGAAGTTTGTCATTCCCACGTACGGTGCCAAACTGTTGTTACCAGTTTCTTGATGGTGCATTAGCTCTTAGAACTCCTGGCACAAAATTGATCAAAAAGTCACCGGAAAAGCCCTGATGGTGGTCATTTCAATGCTTTAGTCAGAGAGAGGATTGAAAGGGAATGTGATTTAATAATCGTAATTGATCATGAGATTTATGACGTACCTTGGACCCTTATTTATAGGTGGGTCACTTGCTGACTCTAATAAGGATTAGGAAATAAAAGATCAGATATGGTATATATCCAAAGATGGAAGTTTTCTTGTTGAATACTGCTTCCAGAAATAGGTCTGTATGCTGACTTTGTGCATTAAGCTTGGTAGTCCTCTTGCCGAGATCGATATCCCTGGACGGTGATCATTCACCTCAAAGTACTTTGAGATGTATTCTTCAAACCTGCATAGACACATGACAATTCGGTATGTTAGCGCTCAAAGTGGTATATCAATATGTAATAAAAGGTGTAAAATATGAGAAAGAAAAAGTAGAGAGATGGGGTTGGAATTTCAAGATTATTGATATGTAAACGTGTAAACGACAAGGTTTACCATCGAGCCAACAAATCAATCATTCTAGACCCCATTGGTAAAAAAGCTCAAATTTTATATGTTTATAATATAATCCAAGTTAAAAGTTTAAGGTAAGTAAAAATCTAACTTCACAAAAAAAAAAAAAAGTGTATAAAGACTCCTGAAATTATTCAATAATGTAATAACTTTATTATTAGAGTTTTATTCAATGTATAAATTTCTTACATTAGAGCACTATTACATTTTTATATTAATATATTTAGAAAACAAAACATAAAAAAAAAATGTTTATATTTATTAAAATTTTGTCATATTAATATTAAGTAAAGATTTTATGTTAATATTAAAAAAAATCTCATTTAAAATTTAAAGTCTCTAACTATATCGAACCGGTCTTATATGAAATACGAAAAGGAGGAGAAAAAAAACAAAATATATATATATATATATATAGAGAGAGAGAGAGAGAGAGAGAGAGAGAGAGAGAGATGTACTGGCACCCCCTAGCCCATCCATCAGCTACCTTTATCAGAAACAAAAAAAGTTGATTGTTTTGGTAGACAAATCCATCCCCCCTTCTTTACCTCCATATCTAATGGCACACCACCCTTTTCTCATTATTTTTCATATTCTTGCCAACCCATCAAACAAAGAACTCCACTCTGCTCCGTACGATGCTTATCTGTCGGCTTCCAGTTATCCACTTTCCCCCTCTTTCTGTTTCCATCCATTATATACTTTTTAATAATAAAAAAATTAATTGTTAATATAATTTGATTTAAATTAACAATATTCTGATTAAAGTCTACAGTCCACAATCAGACTTCAACATTGTACTCTGTCCTATGATTTGAGGATTTAATTAATCGGATAAAACGTGCCTGTCAATGTTATATATATTATACTAAAATTTTCCCAACTGATGACATCTATTTGATTAAACCATCCTCCATCATACAGAGTTATCCTAGCCATTCATTTTTTTTAATTGACCTGTTAGGAACATCATGAATCAGCTTACACGCAATAAATTAAATTTTATTTTCTGTGACAATTAAATTCATCATTTAAACTCTAATAATCAACGATCGATGCAGAAGATGTTCGATCAAATATAATACATGATCATAATCTTAAACAAAATGTTCAGAATGATATGAATGATTATGGCTCGGTATGAAAGAACTTCACTAATATATATCATTGTGACACATAATTATATAATTTAATATATTACCAACATCACAGTATTACATCCAAAATTTTATCACAAATTTTAATCTCAAATATTGTGACTGTGATGTGTTAATGTATTATTATAACATATTAATTATATAATTTAATATAATACTTGCATTACAATACCATATCATTTAAGATGCAAAATTTGAAATAAAAATTTTGAAAATATGACGTTTTGGGATATATATATATATATATATATATATATATATATAAAGGAAAGTCACGTGAGTAGTTTAATCAAGAAACAAAAGCACGTGCGTCATAAATACCGAATCTTATATCGCATATTCTTAATATAATTAATTGAAAGCATATCTACCCTGTCATCATCCTCTGAATGGCAAATTCTAAAGAAAAAAGAAGACTAAATAGAAAACTTTAAATTTTAAAAAAGAGTGTGGGACAGAAAAAGAAAGCAGGATATATGCTTTGGCTAATTTCCTTTGGGGTTCAGGAGTACGTCCTCCTCAAATCCACACCATTAAAGGGGGACCTCTAAAGATCTAAACTCCATCTATGATTGAAAAAAAGGTAAGACCAAAGCTTTTTAATTCCATGGTTGACAAAAAAAGACGATGATTCATCTTTCCCACACTATCTGGGACCACTTTTTTTTCCGGTTGGAATGATGATCGGACGGTCTAGAGTCATTTTGGGTGTCAGAGAGATCAACAAAAGAATCAATTCTTTGACTTTTTAGATTGGTTAAATCTTTGACCCTTTCACTGATTATAATGAAATCTAATACGTTGCACTTGTGCCCCCACCCCACCCCACCCCACCCCTCCTCTTAATTTGCACCACTCCTTTTTGGGGCTGGGTGTCACCTTTTGTTATGTTTGGTTTAGAAACACTCTCATGAGATTCAAAAACTCAAAATCAATTCGATTAAGAATCTTTGTCACCATTTTGAAATCAATAACACTCATCTTCAAATTAAATAGAATTATTTATTTTTTTTGATTTTAGTATTATTGTTATGAGTTGAGTTAGTTTATTCATACATGATTTATATTTGAAAGACTTTTATTAATCATTAGGTTCGATTTCTCCGTTTTGCGTCGCTTCTATTAAAACAGTAAGTCGACTAGTCAAGAAAAAAAAATTCCTAATATCACACAAACTTTCAAGTGATTAAAGACTATTAAACGTCCAACATGATAAATTTTGTTAAAACTTTGTAAGTTAGCCTAATTCCATCGATTGCATAACACAGTGAACCCATCGGCTCTGTCATTTGAGTAAGGATGGAACCAGAAAAAAAAATTAAGTATAACTACAAAATTTAGGAGGGAATTTTTTTTCTTTAGACGGGAGAAAAAAATTCAAAAAATTAGTTCAAATCTTACACATAATTTTTTTTTTTCAAATTTTGCCTTATGGGTTTGACACTTGAATTAAAGAAAAGAAAATGCCACTAATATTTAGGAAAAAGGATCGAAACTTATCGTCGTTCAAATATAACCTTATGCTTCGTCTCACCCTCTTATTTTTTATTTAGGATTCTAAAAAATTATTTTTAAATAATGAAAATTAAAATTTTTATATTTATATTTATATGAATATTATGACGTGAATCTATAAATGACGAGATATCAAATATTATTTTAATTTTAATGTGTTGGAATTAATGTTAAAAGAGAGATACATTGAATGACGACATAAGAGTAGAGCACACCGGGAGTGAAGAAGACAAAAAGTTCGCTGATTTGTAATGGACCACTTGATCCAAGGTGAACTTGTGTAGCGCATAGTGGTACTACGTCCTGGGACTTGTGTCAGAACACTAACTTTAAGAAGATTGTTTGTCAATTATAAGCAAACCCAGTGGGACCTACCAAGATATGGGATCGACGATCCACTCGCGTTCATAAACTGTCCCAGACAACCCTCTCCCCCCTCTGATTATCGCGGTTTCACTCACGCTTTCATGAGGCGCGTAGTTCTTTTCACTTCATAAACTCGTCGTGTCATCTTCCCTTCACGCGCTCTTAAAAGGAAAAATCTTATGCAAAAGAAATTTTAAGTATACCTTTTTAATTTATATTTTTGCTTTTTTTTAAGTTTGATTTTTTTTTTCACTTTATCCATAACTTTTTTTAATTTGACCTTTTCAATTAAAATTTTATCAGTTTTTCTTAAATTTTTTTATATAATTGAAAGATTTTTTTCTTAAATGAATTCCTGATTCCGTTATTTATACAAAAAAGAGTAATGTTATTCATACCATAAAATTTAATCAAATTTTTTTACCTGTTGACGTGATTGTTTAGATGCTAATTAGTTAAGCTTTTTAGTATATGTGGGTGCTAGTCAATTAAGTCTTTTGGACTCACCTGACATGACTAGTACCAAAAGACTGAATTCACTAGCATCAAGAGCAGCCACGTCAGTAGGTAAATTTTTTTAATAAAATATTAAGGTAAGAATAGTATTACTGTACAAAAAAATTTTAAATGAGTTTGATACAGTGATATAGTAATGTACATTCTAATAATATTTTATTATATATAATATGATTTATTTTTTTAACGTAAAACCTAATATATATATATATATATATATAATAAAATATTATTAAAAAAATATATTAATACATAAGTATACAGACGAATACCTCCAGTTACACAAGTCCTAGTCCGAATTTTGGAATCAACCTTCTATACATGCGTTGTGTCATCTGCCCTTCACGCGCTCGTAGGGGGGAAAACATGTTCCTTAAGCGGGTTGACAAAAAAAACGACCGGAGCAATGAAGGGCCCACAGTGTTTCTCCATCCCTCGTTTGTCCGTGTGGGGCCCACAAGTTGTGCGGCAAACCCACCACGAACGGTGACGAACCGATGCCGAGTAATGGAAGGTGGAAATTTAAAAAGAAAAAAATTAAAAAAGAAAAAAGAAAAATGTCAGAGTCACATTGACGTGTCGGAGAGGGAGTGTACGCGTGTGCTGATGCTTGGAACTTCGATTTCGTATCGCCACGTTATGGTGTGACCTTGGAGCCGTCGAAGCGGCCTCCTCCCCGAAACTTGCTTCACCGACCACTCTTTAGCCTTTACTTTTTCTACGTGCGTCGAGAAATATCAGGTGCTCTCTGGACCACCGTGCTCTATCTTAACGGATCTTAAGAGATTCCGATTCCCCGTGCAAAAATGTTATCTTAAAAAAATAATTTAAAATTCATAAATATTACAATTTTTATTTTATTTTATAATAATTCTCGTCTATTAACCGTAACATTAGATCGCGTAACAAAGTTATACTCTTTCTGTCTTATTTTAAGAGTCCTTTATCACTATTCATTTTAAGAGTTTCATTGAAAAATTAACGTATTTTTAAGTTATAAATTTTCAAAACTACTCTTTATTACACCTAATATAAACATGATTTACAATTAAATGAAGGCAATATGAAAAATTTAAATAGTTTCAAAATAATAAAACAATACTTCCAAAAAAATTAGAATGCCCAAAAGAAACTATCATTTTGAAACGGAAGGAGTACATAAAAAAATTTTTGAAATATTTTTATGAGGGCTCATAAATAACTCTAAAATGTTTATTTTTTTATATTTTTTCTCACATAGAATGTCATAATCTTTTAATTTACACTAATCCTACGCAATAATGTACCTTACATATCACGCACACTACCAAATTAGGAAGAGTACAAGATCGAACAGATAACTTCTGAAATTACGGTATGATCCCAAAAGGTTATTGTCTTCTATAAAATTTGGTATGACAAATACCTACTTCAAAGTCTACTACCACCTCGATTAACTCTTTGATGTTCAATTTTTTCTCTCTTAGACATAAGGTCATGAGATTTATATACCTTTTAGTATAAAAATTCTCATTATCTTGTATTTTCATAGTTAAAAAATGAATTAAAAAATATATATTATATATAACATTGTTTAAAATAATAATCACAGTAATAAATTTCACCTGTATTTTTTTGAGCACCATACTTGCTCCACACTAAACAGGAAAAAACGTTCTCTTATTTACATATCTGTTATAATTTTAATATATCACATATATAATTATATAAATATCACTTGATTATTTATTTTTAACAAATAAAAATAAAATAAATAAAGAAATATAAAGATTATGTTTATGACACGTAACTCTTTTTTGATACAATAATGTGAGAAGAGAAATCAAATACATGTTAATTACATGAAAAATGAATATTGACATCACTCCAATAAGACTTCAGTCCTCTTAAGACATATTTCTCATACTTAATTTAGAGTTAAGTATTATTTTTTATTTTATGTGAAAATAAATTAATATACTGGATGTCCATTGTAGAGGAGGACACATAATCTAACAATTTTAAAAAAAGAAAATAAATTGATGCATGGGAACAAAAGAAAAACTTAATTAAAGCGTTGGAGGACAGCCATTCCAGAATGACATCTGTGAGAAACAGTTCGATTATTACTTAGGTGGCATAGAGAAAGCTGATGACTCAACTTAGCAAAGGACATCTGCACTGGAATTTGCCTCTCTCACGGTATGAACAAGCCCGCAGTCCCAATCTCTATAAATAATCCAAAGGCATTCCAAAATGAGGATAATTCTTTTTTTAAAAAGATAAAAATAAAAATTAGGAGCAATATATAGATGATGAGGACTTCATTTCTGTCCATTTGGTGTTATTTCATAAGTCGGTCACATACATGTGACAAATTAAGAGGAAATGTAGAAAATTAAAGGTACTGAACAAACTTTTTTATTAGAGTGATAGTGGTTTTTGTTAGATCAGTTAAGTATACTTGTTGAAACAATTAATACAACTCCTCAAAACAACAATTGTCTTTGACAAAAAACATTAGGCATTATTGATCAAGTGAGATCTATTATAAGAATAGATAGCTTGATAATAAGAACAAGAACTATTTTCAACACCTAGAATGTTATTATAAGAATAGGTAACTTGAGAATAATAAGACAACTATTTTTGACATTCGTAACGTTGTTATAAGAATAGTTAACTTGATAATAACGATAAAATAATTGTTTTCGACGCTCAAAATGGTAACCTGATAATAATAACAGGACAACTATTTTCAACCCTCAAAATGTTAATATAAGAATAGATAATCTGATAATAATGACAAGACAACTGTTGTGAATACTCATAATGTTATTATATAAATATAACTTAATAATAATGACAAGACAATTGTTTTCGATAGTTAGAATGTTATTATAAGAATAGATAACCTGATAATAACAATAAGACAACTATTTTCAACACTCGCAATGTTATTACAGGAATAATCAACTTGATAGTATAGGAATACATAACTTGATACTAAAGACAAGACAATTGTTTTCAAAACTCAGAATGTTAACCTGATAATAATAACAAGAAAATTATTTCCAACCTCAAAATGTTATTATAAGAATAGATAACCTGATAATAACAACAAGACAATTGTTGTCGTCGACACTCAAAATGTTATTATCATAATGACAATACAACTATTTTTTACACTCATAATATTATTATAGAAATAGTTAACTTCATAATAACGACAAGACAACTGTTTTTGACACTCGTAATGTTATTAGATTCTTATAATTTTATTAAAATCTTTTTTACCAACACTAACAAAACAATATTTTGACAAAACCAAATTTATTGCCCACTACTAACAAAAAATATTTTGATAAAACCAAAACCAAAACTATTTTGGAAGTATGCATTGTTTTTAAAATTTTAGAATTTTGATACTTGGTGGCAATGTCATGGAGTGTAGTTGTGTTCCACATAAGTGTATTTTCTAAAAATCCTATATTTTTGAATCAAAATAAACATGGCTTGCATCTGATAATTTAAAAAAAAAAATACTATTTTGATGGGTCTTATATTATTGAAGTAATAAAATTTAAATCCAAATCCCTCAATTGTGTAGGAATAATTGTAATTGCTAATAGTAAGCTTGACAGTTGACACTATAAGGAGAAGATTTAACAATATTTTTTTTATAAAGATTTTTTAAATGAAGAAATATTTTGAAAACACAAAGCTTTCATATCATTTTTCAAAATTTGTTTTAATGACCATATAATGGAAAAAAATTATTTTTAATATTAAATCAATACTTAATAGGGAAAAACCCATTCTTAGAACCTTATTAGACCAATATTCAATATAAAGCTTTAATTGAGTAGAGCAATAGGAATGTAATCTTCCATCCCAATTTAAGAGTTCATTTTTTTTTTCACATGATGTCCCAAAATAGATGGCCTGGTGCCATTTTCTGTTCCTCAAGAGGAGAGCTGGGGAGATGAGAGGTTAGTTGGCTATTCATATAATCTAACCTCATCAATAAATTTGGTAAGATATAGATTACATATTACAAAAAGAGAAAAATTATTAAATGAAACGGTCACCTACGTCTCTATCGATCACATTTTCAAAACTACAAAAAAAAAATTATTGTAAATTTTAAAAACGTGATTGAATTTGTGAGTAACAACCAAATCATATCAAAGAATAAAATAACAACGTTACTGAATAATTTTTCATGAAAAAGAGTAAAAGATTTTAAGTAAAATTACTCATAATCATTTTGTGATTAGGTTCGTGTGCATATAACTCTATCCTTGTGCTATAAAAATGAATATTTATCCATTTATCCTTAAAACTAAAATAAAATTATTAATTTGTTCATCATTTCTCATTTCATGAAAAACCCTTTTTCGTTCTACTCAATCTTATTCCATTTTAGAGATATTTTAGTAATAAATTCTATAGAAATTAGATAATCTTATTTTGTCATCGTTCAACGAATAAAAATTACTCTTTTTCTTGAAAGCCCGACTTGTCAATATTAGTTCTTTACTACGTGAAACTGTAATATGTTCTGAGAGTTGAATTGCTTGTCTATTAAAACTGGTTCAGAACGTTATGAGACAATTTGGTCTATATATATATATATATTATTATCAAAAACTAAAAAACTACGTCGTAATCTCTTAAAAAGGATGGAGGCAGAAAGTCACAGAATTGAGTAGAAGACTTAGGTTGCATGGCGTTGTTCTATTGGTCATTTTGAACACATGCATGAAAGTTGAGAAACAACGAAACATGGCTTAGTGTACGCTGGCCATCTATAATGCGCTGCTTTGTCCCAATTCGTTTTCCTCCTGTAATCACCTCTCTCTCTCTCTCTCTCTCTCTCTCTCTCTCTCTCTCTCCATATATATATATAGACACTTTTCTTCATTTTCTCTCTCTGCCCGCCCTCTTGTTTGTTGCCGGCGCTCGAAAAGCCCTAGCTTTCTCTATATCCGTCTTTGTCCCAATTACGTCTCTTAATACCTATGCTTTGTCCCAATTACGTCTCGCCGATGAACTAATCAAATAAGGTAGTTCCTGCGATTTCTAGTCTCGAACTAGAAACCTTCACGCTCGAATCATGTTCTTGATTTGTTTAATTGTTTTAGATTCGAACTCTTTATCGTTTGATGTAATCTGTTTTCAATTTCATTCCAAAATTCAATATGATATATGTGTTGATTAGTGCATGTGTCGGTGAAATCTTCTGTTTAGTCCTTTTTTTTTTGGGGTCTAATTTCTCGCGATTCGTGTCTGAATCTGTACTGATTGAGCGCTGAGAGTATTTAATCTGTATTTGTTTGTTTTTTTTTTTTTTATGTTGATATATGTGGATCTCTGATTTCTCTTTAACTAGTGATTTTTCCCATTATGACTTGATTTATTGCTTTTTCTCCGTCTTTCTTCTTCAGTCTTCACACTAGCCTCTTTGATTGCCGAGAAACCGAAAAAAAGGGGAAAATGAGAGCGTTATTTTCTGCTGTTTTTGTTCGCGAAAAGCAAAAAAAAAAAAAAATATAAGCTTCATTTGGTGTTGATGATGGAGTTGAGTTTAGTAATTTCAGTTTTCTTAGTAACTTGAGACTAATCTATTATGAGTTTATGATTTTTTCATTGCTATTTTTTAAGTTTCAGCTCAATTGTTATCTCTTAGTTGTCAGAGTGACACAATATTTCATACTAATCTATTATAACTTAAAATGTGTAAGGGACACGATGGTGTAACAAACTATAAAAATAACTTCTTCTTTTTTTGCTTCCATTATATATGGTCTCTAATTGATGATCTCAATTTTTTTTCAACTCTTCATGTCATTGTTATTTTTGTTTCTTTAGTTTTGGTTGGGGATTATTTTGCTAGTTCACTTTGGATCCATGTTTTTGGGGCATTTGCTTGCCATAATGGTAAAATGTTTGGGCTGTCAAGCGTGAAAACTAAGGTTCGATTATGAAAGTAGTCACTTTGTATAAAAACAATGTCAAAGATTTGGTGTGTCTCTAGTTTGTCCCTTCCAGTTCCCTGCATAAACGAGACCAAGATTACATAATAACCTTCACTTTGGACCTAAATCTTTGGCGGCTTTGTGTCTTTTGCTTCATATTGAGATCAATTTTATTCTTCTTGTTTCTTTCAATTAAATATCAGATTTTTCTTTCCTTGTTTTCTTCCAAATATTTAGCTGTTTCCCAGGAAGTCAATCTAAAATTCCAATTGTATTTATAGGCAAGGATTTTGTTTTCTTGAATTTGGTTGCTGGTGATTTCTTCTGTTCTGGTGGTTTTTGATCAGATTTATACTTGCTTAGATCTGGTCTGATTTAGATCAGCGAGGGAGTACATGCTTCTTCTAAAGTCACGTATATTAATTTACTCCATAAATTGTTTGAAAACCATTTTTCCTTTTCCCCATTCTGTATCAGTTTGCCTCTTTTGATCTTTATGTTTGTGAAGTTGCTACCTTTCATTTCTATGTTTTGTTTTCTTTTATAAGAAAAGAAATCAGTGTATTTTTGGTCAAGTCAACCGCGCGGGGTGGTGGTGGTTGGTGGAACCACACAGCAGAAATGTAAAACTTTAAAAGTTTCCTTCTTTTCACTTCAGTTTCTTGGTAGCCAAGCAGTGGGTTATATTCTTTTACTGGGGAGGTGCGGATTTGCATTTGGAATTATTAAATCTATCAGGTTTGGTACCTCTTAGTTACTTAAATCCCATGTGCTTAGAAAATTTGATAAGTTTCTTTCTTTGTATTACACATACTTAAAATTTCTCAGCTACTCTACTCAGCAAGTAGTTGCTTTTCATTATATCATTGTCATCTTTTTTTCTTCTGATTGTTCAGCCCAAATCTATAGGGTCCTAACTGCTTTTGCTTCTCATGCAGTTAGCCTCTTAGATTTTTGTGTTACTGCATTTAAAAAAAAATGGAAAAAGAAAAATTTTCCTGGAGACCTCTTTGATAAAAAGAATCTATATTAGAAAGTTCCAGAAAGCATGATGCATGGTCTGTTTGTATCTCAATCATACCACTCGGATGGTGGAGACTCGCTACAACTTGTTTTACTTGTCAAAAATCTGTTATTTAGTTTTTCTTTTCTTTTTCTGGGAGAAATGTAATATAATTTCTTTTGGTTTTGATTTTTTTTTTTTGGTAATTTGTGTAAAATATCAGTAATAAAATTCCTTCAAGCCAATAAAAATGTGATCATATAAGCATATGAAGTTTATTGTGCTACTCTTTAAGGATGTACTTTAGGTTGTCACACTATATACGGACGAATAATTACCACCAACACTCTAGACGTTGTACTTATCTATGGTTAACATCAATAAAAAAAAAAAAATACTTTGTTCAAAAAACTGACCTGATTGGTACGTAGATCTATATTTGAGCAGGTTTGGGTCTTATAAAAAAAAAAAGATAAAAAAGAGCTCAATCAAGATCGTGGCCATTTGTTGTCTCTCCCACACTTTTCTTAAACTCCTTATGGCCGACCTATAGTACTTGTCTCAGGTATAAACTAATTCTGTTCCCTTGAATGACCAACAATTTAATTGAGAGCAAATATTTGGTCCATTAATGGGTATCTTTCTGTTTATTCAATTGAATAAACTGTACTTTACATTGTCCAACAATCTTTACTGTTCATCATTAGCTTGGATTAATAGGCTATGTTGCCACTCTTGAGACTGGTTTCTTGTTGTTCATTTGTCCTGCGATAATTCCTTATGCGTATGCTCCTTCAATTTCATTTACTTTGTGTGATTGATGCCTGTTAGAAAATTTTCAGTTTCATGATGTAATAGAAAGCAACATTTTATTTCTTTATATTGCAATATTTATAACCTTGATTCTTATTATGGTCTTCTTTAAACGGCAACAGTTTTTCTGTCTAATCATGTGATTTGCTGTGAAACAGGATGAGTGGCTGTCCTGATGTTGTGAAAAATCCAAGTTCTCACAGAAGTTTCTTCATTTATTGCTACTGATTAACTGAAGTTCAGATTAAACTTTTATAGCAAAATGGATCGGCGTGATACTTCAGGATTCGTGAGTGGGGGTGGGATGTACTCTTTTAGAGACATCTAACCCTAGTTTTGTCACTAATTTTTTTTAGCCCGGAAGTCAGGTAGGCAGACTGTTCTTTTAGAGTTGAGATTTGGTTTGAATAAGAGTGTTGCGTCTTTTTGCTGTTGGTTCATGGATGCCAGGTTCCAAATTTTGGGTTTTGCTGCAAACCCTTCATCAAATGCCTTCAATAATCTGGGCAATTCCATCCAAGTTGGAGGAGCTGGAACAAGAGCTGATTGTTGCATGGATACCGTTTTACGACTTGATTCCCCTGGTTCTTCGATTCCTTTTTTGTCTCCCTCAATGGGAATTAAACGGAAGTGGAGTTCGATTGATGGATCTATGGACCAGCAAGTTGGGTCCTCATTGCATCTTGGGCTCGGCCATTCATCGAGCTCCTCAGACAGTAAAGGGAGTTCAGCAACGGCATGCACTACAATGTCTTCAGTAAAAGAAACCGATGAGGAGTCCTCGATGGATCTTGAATTGGACTTTACTCTTCATCTTGGCAATGAGAAGATAATCAGCCCGAAAAAATCTGCTAGCTCTAAGTTGAAAGCATCAGATGTGCAGCCCAAGGTTGACCTGGAGTTGAGTCTCTCCGCTGGGCCTACTGAGTCTGATATTACTAGTGTCCAACTAAGCTCCACTCCGCCCCTGAATTTTGTCGAGATGCCTCTGGCCGTTGGTGGAGCCTTTCATTTGGATGAAGGATCAACTTCATTACGTTGGAAAACAGGAAATTCGTTCCTACCATCACATACTTCACCAAACACAACGACTGGTTTCTTCTTCAACCAGGCTCTGAGAGAAATCAATCCAGCTCCCATTGTTCCAGACCTCTCATCAAGCATAGTAACAACACCAAAAAGCTCAGTCACCTGCACTTCCGGGATCACACAGCAGCAACAGCAACGCAGCAGTAGTACTAAGACATGTCAGTTTCAGGGATGTGGAAGGGGAGCACGTGGTGCTTCTGGGCTTTGCATTGCTCATGGTGGTGGCCGGAGGTGTCAGAAACCTGGCTGCCATAAAGGAGCTGAGGGCCGAACCGTGTATTGCAAGGCCCATGGGGGTGGGCGTCGATGTGATTTCCTAGGATGTACTAAGAGTGCTGAAGGACGCACAGATTTCTGTATTGCACATGGTGGTGGGCGGCGATGCAGTCATGAGGATTGCACTCGCGCTGCCAGAGGGAAATCTGGTTTGTGCATTCGTCATGGTGGTGGGAAGAGATGCCAGAAAGATAACTGCACAAAGAGTGCAGAAGGCCTCTCCGGTCTCTGCATTTCACATGGTGGTGGTCGCCGATGCTGCTATCCAGAATGTAAGAAAGGGGCACAAGGAAGCACAATGTTTTGCAAGGCGCATGGGGGTGGCAAACGGTGCACGTTTGAAGGGTGCACCAAGGGTGCAGAGGGAAGCACGCCTTTCTGCAAGGGCCACGGTGGAGGAAAAAGGTGTTCGTTCCAAGGTGGGGGTGTTTGTCCAAAGAGTGTGCATGGAGGGACCCTTTTCTGTGTAGCGCATGGGGGTGGTAAGAGGTGTGCTGTGCCAGAGTGCACAAAGAGTGCAAGGGGGCGGACTGACTTTTGCGTCCGTCATGGTGGGGGCAAGAGATGCAAATTTGAAGGGTGTGGCAAGAGTGCACAAGGCAGCACTGATTTCTGCAAGGCACACGGGGGAGGGAAAAGATGCTCTTGGGGTCACCCTGGGTCAGAATTTGGCAGAGGGGATGGTCCTTGTAACTCGTTTGCTAGGGGGAAAACTGGACTCTGTACATCCCATGGTGCCCTGGTACAGGACAAGTATGTTCATGGGGGTGTCACTTTGGGAGCTATTGTCCAGGCTCCAAAACCTAGCATACAAGAAAAGATGAAAGAGGTTGTCACCGCTGAAGATATGAACATTGATATCATGAAGATGGGGAGCAGTGGTGTAATTTCAGCTGGCTGCGCGGGTTTTAATTGGAAACAATTTGGACTCCAGCAAGCTCATCTGCCAATTGGGGGAGGAGGGCCATCATCAGTCCCGGTTTTAGTTCCTGAAGGAAGGGTACATGGGGGAAGTCTGATTGCAATGCTGGCTGGCACCCCCAGTCTGATGTTCAGCAGCAGTAAAAGCGTGATCACTGGTCCGTCTGAGCCAGGGAAATTGCACGGGGTGCCTAACAATTGGATGTAGGGGAATTTCCTTGTTTTCAATTTGGTCTTGGTAGTTGCAGAGTTGGTCCGAGCCAGGTGATTTGCACGGGATGCCTCAACTGGATGTAGGGGAATTCCTTGTTTTCAATTTGGTCTTGGACTCTTGGTAGTTGCAGAGAGTTTTCGGTCGTGTCTTTTGCTTTTACTGTTTAAGTGGTTTGGTGGTTAGAAGCTGTTCTCATTCATTGATTTCAATGGTGAGAACATTTGTAGTGTTTTATTTGACCACCCTTGTTTAACAATAAGGGGAAATCAGTTAGGATTTTAGGTAGTTCTGCTGGATCATTGGTGTTTTTCTCCTGTAAATATCCATGTTTATGTCAAGGGGTTTTTGTGAATAGATGACTCTTATGTGTAGGGTCTGCCGTCTCTGTCTGGCATTCCGCTTATAATAAGGCTTTGGCTTAGTATTAGATGCTGTTTCTGTTGCAATGCATTTTAGTTGTCCAAGTTCTTTTGAGTTTGATTGTAGATTTGAAACTGTTCTTTTGGCATCCATTTCTGTGATACCCCCGACCTAATTAATAAGAAATTAGTGTCAACGTTAATAAAATTAACGCATAATCTTATCGTGTTAAGTATTAAAAAATAATATTTTTCTAAAAATGTCACAAGTGGCAAGTTCCGATAAGAGGTCAAAAGTCAAAAGACTAGTAGTAGTGACAAAATAATGTTGACTAGTAATAAAAAATTAATAAAATAAAATTAATACATGAAGGCTAAATGCAAGATGATTAAAGTCAAAGGAAAGAGGAAAAGTACGCCAAAAGGGTGGCCCAACGATTTGAGAACCCAAGACCAAGAAAAGAATGAAAGACTTATGCCGAAAAGATAACTATTAGATTATCAGCACTTTTGTACTATAATACTCACATGAAATGTATATAACCCATAAAATGTATAGGAAATTCAGAAAAAAAAAAAAGAGACGTGGTAGCACCCCATTCCACCCCCATTTCAGCCAGTTAAATGACATGCACAAACTACATGATGTGGACACTTAGACTTGAGTGTATAAGGGGCATTCAGACCACTGCATGAGGGACCATTGGGTGTCCAATCCAACCTTTGTGTGTCTCAGCTAGAGAGAGAATGAGAGAAAGGAAGAAGAAGAAGAGGAAGAAGTTTGCATGGCCGTTAAAGCTTGAAGGAAACAAATTAAGAAAAGGGAAAGAGGAGACCGAGTAGAGAGAGAGAGCAACCACAAAATGGTCAAGCTTCTCTCATTGAAAACTTTGAATCACCTCAGTTTTGATTTATGTAAGTTGCATGCATGTGTTTAGTATAATGAATGGATGAAAATGGGAAATGAATAGCATTGTTTGAGTTAAGGAACCCTAAGATAACACTGTGACCAAATTTGGAAAAAAAATTGGGTTATGATGAAAACTTAACCAAACTTGACATGGATTCTAAGGCTCAAAAGACCATAAAAAATGGAGCACAACATAATTTAAAACACCAAAAATGGTCAAGGAACAATAGAGAAAATTGGAGTTACAAGTGTTGAAGAACAATCGGAACAAACGGGTATTTGGTTGATTTGCTCAGTTTTGTGAACGGAAAGTGGTCCCTAAGAGTTCCAAAAATCTAATAAAGGAAAAATGAAGCAAACATAGTACCTGTAGCTCGTCGAAATAGGCTTGGAGTAAGCTCGCCGAAAAATCAGGAGTCGCAGGAGATCCCACTGTAACTCCATGTTTTGACGGCCAAAACTGTGTAAAAGTAAATTCTGAAAATGAATATAAAATTGTCACGATCCGAAACCCACCCTCTGCAGATAGCGAATTGCGACCCCGGCTCGACCCTTTTGTTAAACCGGATCTGAACTTGTTACACAATCAGTGTTACTAACATGCAATAAATATCATAACTTAACATAAATAACAGAAGACTTAAAATAAAAGTTGTATGTAGATATATCTGGTTCTCAAAATACAGACTATAAAATTTCTTTAAATACAGTACATCCCCAAGACGTGGATGACATGGGAGGCTACAAGACTGTACTATATATTACCCTTATAATCCAAAAATGTCCATGTCTAGTTAGCAGGCTCTATGGTCTTCTCTCAACATCTGTTCCTGAAATAATTAAAGTAAATCTAAATGAGCTAAACTTAGCTCAGTAAGTAATTCTCCTTTACTCTATCATGTGTATAGGTCAATATAGAAAATCATAATCCAAGAAAGACAAGGATAATGGAAACATGATAGCCAGTCAAGAAATATATAACTCATCAATGAATATCAAATGGTAAAAAGCACAAATGATAATCAAATGGAAAAATGGTCTAATAATAATAATCATACTGCTATAATCATGAGTTGTCTCAAGCATAATCGTATGTACTCAATAAAAGTTGTGTAATCTCATGATCATTCATACAGAATAATATGATCAACCTATGAAATTCAAATAAAGACAATGATAACAACAAAAGTGGATGCACTTTACCTTAGGGCCCGACATACCCCCTTGGAGCACTCATTCAGGCCTTTTCCCATACCAGGTCCTTGAATAGCACTTAGAACTCTATAACATATATATAATTCGTGTCCTCTAGGACAAAATCGTGCACTATGTCTCGCATAGCCACGGTAGCTAATGTTCCTCTTGGAACCTTGACCCGTAGGTCGTAGTAAGCATTAGATGGAGTTTGTGACTGAGCACAAATCCGACATTCATAAGATATCAAGATCATGCTACTTTCCATGAAGAATATAGTGGATCATAACTAGATCTTGGCAACATAATATAACTATAGCTTTTAGGGCCATAGTTACTAGGCTGCCGCGAATATAACTGGTTGGCCCCTTTTGGCCTTAAGTACAAGTATACAGAATGGTCCTTTGTACAAGTGTACAAAAATCATGATCAAGATATATGGTAGTCAATACATTCCACAAGATAGAATAATATTGTAAATGTGGATTCAATAAACATTCTGGCATATATAGAGTACAATTGGCAGTGTATGAAAAACTGATGACATGGCTAGAAGTATCACATGCAGAAATTGGATATTACTTACCTCTTACTGTATTCCTCTAGAAAGTCAGACCGCTTTCTCTTTTTCTTTTGATGTTCCTATGATTCAGGAAACACATCTCAGTCTATCTTTACATAGTCTATGCTATTCATCAAATTTTATATCTCATTACTCTATGTATCTTATTTGCTAAAATAGACTCTACTATTGAGTCTGAAACGTCGAAGAAAGTCGGTTTAAGCTTTTACGGACTTTAATTCGGACTTCTGTACTAAAAATGACATAATGGTTATTTTACACTTTTACGTGTATTTACTTTTTAGGACATATTTTATAAATCGGACTTCATCGTTGAGTCTAGAATGCTCGAAATAATAAAAATTTACTATTTATTCACTTTAATCGGAGTCCGTTTGACTCACATTTAACTTAGGCGCTTTTTAGTAATTTTTTCCTTTTTAAATTATTTAAATAATATTTAATTTATTTATTTCTTGGGTCATTTCACAATTAACCATAAGTTCAGGGTCTATTTATAATTTATAAAACATTTTGGTTAAATCTGTAATTTCATATTTTACTATTCCCATTTGGAATAACCAAACAATGGATAAGCCACAAAATTGGAATAAGTTATCCCTATCCCCAATCAAGCCTTAATTCAATTTACAAACCGTGTACCCAAACACTCCAATTCCCACTTAAAATATAAACCAAAATGACACAGTATTGAGGGTCCAAACTTGCGGGTGGGTCGGGTTTGACCTGAACCCGAACCAAACCCTAACCCTAAGACCCGACACTGTGCTTCTTCTCCAGTGAGTCTCCGATCATCTCTTCCGGCGACGGTGACTCACCGGCGACGATTTTCTTGAGTTTTCTCAATGGGGTTTGATTGCATATTTTAAGGGGATTTCATATCTTCATTTAAAAATAAAAATGTTGGGGGTTTTGGCCATCAAACAGAGCCATGACAGTGGATTCTCTGGCAATACCCGACTTTCTAACAAGAGTAAATTTTCTAATTTTGTGCCATTCTATACCCTGGTTTTGCCCCATTTTTTCTTATTTTCTTTCTGTAACAAAAGGGAACCCTTTCCCATTATTAAATCATCACAAAAATCCCTAAAATTGGTCACCCACTAAACCTGCAACTCTGGTTCTCATTGATTTTTTCACCATTTGGCCTCGTTTTGATTTAAGTGTGTTTCTTTATGAACATGCTACATAACCCTACTATTTTCATCATGCATTCAACTCTAAAAATCAAAAACATTAAAACGATAATTCTTGAGTTGTACTCACCTTGTTGGTTTCAGGATCCTCTTCCTTCTACTTCAATTTTTCTCCTCTGAATCTCTGCAGAATTCCCCTTCACTCAGCTTCCTTTATGGCTCTTAGTTCCTCATTCTTCCTTCTGATTTTCTCTCAAGCACCTCACCCCCTTTTATACATGATTCCACCACCCTTACTCCCTCTTTCTTCCTCCCTTCCGCCCCCTTTTTCTTGACTTTTCTTTTTCTGATTTCTGCCTTTTCTTTTTTTTCCAACATTTAATGAAGTGGGATATTTATATAATATATACATATAATATATATATATATATATACACACACACACACACACCTAGCAGCACTTAGTTGCTGACAGTAGTATATATATATATATATATATATATATATACGTATACTTATATATATACATGTATAAATCTAGTATATATATATATATATATATTCATGCTATATGTATATATATCTATATACTTATATATATATACGTATTTACGTATACACGATTTCTAGTACAGTTAAGTTCCTCGTACGGGTGTTCCCCGGGGTACTCGGGATTGCTTGGAATTACATTGTGCATTTGACATCGTGGGGTGTTTTCAAAACTGTACATCTATTTCATTACAATGCATGTTCGGATTACAACTCGGTCTTACACTGGTTGACCCGGTCTACCTCGGGTTGAGTGCTATATTCGGGGTCGGGGTGTTATAGAAATCCTCATCAAAAACTGGTTCGTACCCCGTCGGTTTTGTCGCTGGCAACCACTGTCACCGAAGAAGACGTCCGGAACCCTTACCGAAAAAATGAAAAGGAATGAACTGTTCGGGTCGAGTGTTTAAATGGGTTTGGGCCTAAGTGGAACGACGTCGTTTTGAACCCTTAAAGAATAAAATAATAATAAAAATATTGACATCATGATGATGTCAGCATGATGCAGCAAACCGAACTGAACCATTCAATTCCCAACCAAATAGGACCGGTTCACTTGAAACTTAACTAAGCCAAACGGTTTAGGTTAAATGATTTCTTGAAATTACATTTTGACCCTAAACTTTTTTGAAATTTTGAATTGACCCCCAACTTATGTTTAATTACAAAATAACCTAGAAACTAATTACAAATTATTTTTAAATCCTTTTCAATTATGGGAAAATTATCGAAACGCACTTAAGCCAAAATTGGCCAAACGAAGGCCAATTAAAATGCATGAATAGTCTAACCTAATATTTTTGGACATTCTAGACCCAACAAGGGGGTCCATTTTACGAAACGAAATCCTAAAAATATAGATACGTGAAATGTAATAATTATCAAAATGTCCTTAGTGATCCAAAAGTCAGTTAAATGTCAAAGATACCGTAGCCTGACTTTCTTTGACAATCCAGACTTAACGGTAGAGTCCATCTCAGCAAATGAAGCACCGAAAGACATGACACACGAAAGCATAAAATTATAAAAATGCCCCTAAGCTTAACATAAGCTATAAAGATGCAAAGTAAGATCCAGAAAAGCTTAAATTGATTATCTTCGACGCACTGGACTTAACGGCGATGTACTTTTAAGAAAAATAAGACTAGGTAACAAATCAGAAAATGAAGAATACGTCCTTAGGACTAAATGAAGCTACCAAAAGAGTATAGATGAAATTAAAAGACATATATTAATGTTTTAAAGACCGCCTGGACTCAAAAATAATGTTTGCATAGGCAAACGATGAACCGAATGAATTGAGACGTAAAAGACAAAATTACTAAAACACCCTTAAAGGGAGAATAAGTTTCAGAAGGGACCCGAGGGAGAGTATGAGATCTACCTTGGGGTTTAGAGGGCCACCGAATCCGAAAATGGAACTGGTCAAGGCTAGTAACTTCAAAGAGATAGTGATTAAATAGAATCATATGTTTATTCAAATTTTGAGTTCAATCTAATGTGTGAACTAGGATCACCAGCAAGGAGATAAAGATAAGACAAGTGCTAAGACAAGTAAAATAAGCAAGTGAAGGAAAGACTGTGGGCTCTGGACCATAGATGAGTAATCTTGGACTTTGAAGTGGAGATTTTAATTCTATGATTCTAAAGTGTTTTAAATTTAAATTCCTGTATTCACATAACTCGTGGTTTAAATATACAGCTTGTTTCAATTTTCAAATAATATCATGAACTAAAAATGTACTTGTTTTAAATGCCAACTATTATAAAGTTCTTGCTTCAGCATGCTTGTTTAACTGCAAAGTTGTGTTAAATTCCTCTCGAAGGTGAACATTTCATTTCAGCCATGTTTTAAATACTCTGAAAGTTATGTTTAAGAACTCTAAAGGCTCTGTTAAAGTACTTTTGAAAGTTTTGTTTAAAATGCTCTTAAAAGGTATCTATTTGACAAACTAGGTTTTAAATACCTCCGTTTGCGAACTGGTAATGCAAGATAAAGAGTGCATAAACACTCATAATTATGAAATGCCTGGTAGAAGGTTTATCCCACAGGCAAGAGATTCTCTTGTGTTCAGGTCATGTATTAACATAAATTATACTGACCAGCCTTGTGTTAAGCTTAGAGTCTGGATCAATACAAATTCTTGTGTAAAGTGAAAATATGACAAGCTATGTAATGGTAGAAGATTTATCCTCCATTACTTTGAATATGATCTATAAATTCATATTTCATGATCAAAGGATTTATGCTTTCAATTATAGTTAAACTAAATCATCGTGTTTTGTATTGAGAAATAAAATCTTTACTCGAATGTCTTGAATGCTTTGTATTTTATACTTCAATGATTTGTGAAATAAATGTTTTACTCGAATGCCATGAATGCTTCGGGTATATGTTTTGAAGATTCTTGTATTCTTTATTTGATAAACTAAATGCCTAACCTGAATGCCTTGAATGCTTCATGCTATCTATTTTAAGATTTCTGTGTTTTGAATTTAAAGTGTACGAGCAATTGGTAGCGGTTGTTTTATAAAATCTCTTATACTTAACCACTACCAGTTGAAAACTCATGACAAGGTACCGGAATTACTCACGAGTTTAGTGAAACTCACATGGATTTATCCATGATATGTACAAGTGATATGAAGGTGGGGTATGGGCCCCACAATTACAGTGAAGTACAAGTTCAGAAGTTTAGAAGTGTGTGAGGTATAGGATTCACTGGTAAAGTGATACGAAGTTCAGAAGTGCGTAGGGTATAGAACTCACGGGTAAGTAATATGAGATTCAGATGTGTGCGCGAGGTATGGGACTCATGGGTAAGTAAGATTAAGTTTAGATGAAGACGTGGGGTATGGGACCTACAATGATTGTAATGATGAATGTAATATATGTTTCAAAAAAAAAAAAAATTCTAGGCAAATCTAGATACTGTAAAGATCAGTGTAACATGTGTAATGCTTCTGCTGCAATATTTAAATTTGATGTGATGTATGAATGGAACGAAATTAGTCTAAGAAAGAAACTTCACGCCGCGTTCCCTAATCCGCATAGGGTGAATTTCGGGTCGTGACAATTTCTGCTAGTAGTTGTGAACCTTGACCCAATCTAGCCACTGCATTGGGGCTGAAAATGATTCTAATAATTCAATACCAGAGGCACCGGCACAAAATATAAAGTTCAATCCTTCCAAAGTTCCATTCCAGAAACAGTAGCTAAAAGTTCCAGTCTTTCCATCTCTACAGACATTTGTTTGGTACAGTGTTCAACAAGCAACAGCTCCATATCAAAGGTATGTATATATATATATATATATATATATATCAAAGGTATGTATATATATATATATATATCAAAGGTATGTATATATATATATATGAGAGAGAGAGAGAGAGAGAGAGAGAAAGAGAGAGAGTTTTTCTACCTATCTCTATATGTGCAGCATCTGATACCTTATGGAAATGTCATTCTCAGAACAATTCAATACTTACTTTTCAAGAATTTGTTCTTTATTTCTGGTTGATGACAGCAATTTTTAACACCTCTTCACTCTTCTTCTTCTTCTTATTTTTTAATCTTTTGTTCATTCATAGCATTTCTTGTGTACATTACTATTTTATCAAATAAATCCAGAATATGTAGTTCCCCTCCTTTTATAGAACCTCACGCTTGAATTTTGCCATCTTAGAAAGCTCATCAACTGCGTCAACCAAGTGATCAAGTCTAGCAACAAATTCAATAAGCAATGAAGTAAAAGTGGCAAGTGATAATGCTGCAGTGCTCTCAAGTGCCCGCATCCTGGGAATCAAGTCTGCACTAAAACCTCCCTCTTCTTCAAAAGCATCCACTTCCTTGGAAGGCCATGAATACTGTCTTCTTGATTGTTTCTTCATTGTCTCATGGTAAGACTCTGCCTGTGGTGGTGGGAGAGTCCCAGAAGGAGTGTTTTGGATCGGTGGATTCAAGTTCTGATCAAGGGTGGTGCTGTCAAGCTCTGCTGATTGTTTTGGAAGGTCATAAAGGGTGAATGACAGAGCAGGTGAGAGCTTAGGAAGTGGTTTGGATGAGTTATCAGGGGGCTCATAATTGGATGCCAGCAGATATGAATGCGTATCTATGGCGCGTTGGAGTCGCTCAGTTGAGCCGTGAACCCTTTTTAGCAAAGAGGTTTTGAGACTTTGCTTCATACTGCTTACATCTTTGCCCAAGCATCTAACTAGCTCTGCTGCCTGGCTTGTTGCATCTTGGATCTCTGTCTGGAATGTGATTCTTAGATTGTAGGGGGCCTATAAACATGTAGGGCAATATATAAATATATATATATATATATCAATTATATTGTTCAAAATATTTGTACAAATATAGAATGAGGTATCCTTGCCTTGGCACAGGCATTGCCTTCCAAGAGACGCAAATCTTATTTCAAAAGGCAACAAAACAAAAACACTGACAAAGAAAGCACAGACCTGAATTTCAGAGTGAAGAACACCATGCATTGCCATAACCTCGTATGCACAATATCGTAGAACTGCACCAACTTTAACATATTCTGACCATGGATAGAAGAAGTGTCGAAACCTTCCATGAGGTGGCTCCCATTTAGCTGAATTTGCCTAAAAAGTGGAACCAGCAACAACCAAGATCATTGTTAATGCTAGGTAACCAAAAAACTTACATGTATGCAGAAAAATTTTTTTATATCAACTTGAATATAAGTACCAAGGATTCTAGTTTTGAGGAAGAGTTCAATGTGGACCGGCATGTCCTGTAAGCGGGCTCATCTGGAAACTCATCCATGACAGTCTTGGAGAACTCGGGATGATCCAATCCGTCATCTTCTAAATACTTTTTAACACATTCTGAAATTACCCACATGAGAATTTTAATAACAGATTCAAAAATTAGCGTTATGAGTGCTAATTTCAGAGTCCTAAAGCTTGGTGATCAAATTAGTTCACCTTCAAGTGAGTTGGCCACAGAATCAAAGCTGTTGACTAGCTCCTTGTGCAACTGCTCCCCAGCCCATATAGGAAAAATGAGCACATTCACTAGAACTGCTACAATTCCTCCAATGGCAATTGAGTAAAGCCGGTTCATGGAAGTTCTAAAAGGGTTCCCCATTCGATATCCAGAAACTATGATCAAACAATAGGTGAATAATATGACCCGAAATCCATACTCATATGGCATAAGGGATGGCCATAACTTCATGAATGATGTAATAGCCCCTGCATATATAGCATGTTAAGCTAAAGATTTTTAACAAATATTTGTTTTTTTTTTTCCTTCTTTCAGTTTCATTTAGTTTAGCAAAATTTAGGTGACATACCAATCAGGAAGATGCTGATACCAATTATGAAAGGTTCTGCAACTTGTCCAGTGCATAAGGCTAACTGAGCAACAGCAGTGGCTAAGATTCCGGCAAGCAAGCTTCCAAGTGCTCGGTTAAATCCTCTGTTAAACGTTGCACCTTAAGACATAAATATCCATAACAATGCAAGGGATCAGAACAGAGTTAGTTTTGCATATGCCCAGGATGACTATTTTGATGATGTTTATATATCCACCACCAACAATATAAGCTATAATTCACCAACTTTAGTAGTACATACATACATACTCTGAATGCAATGCATGGATTCATAGATCAAGGACATGTCCCTATGTATTTGGTTGTGCATTTAAATAAATATGTGTGTGTATATATACATACATACATATATATATATATGAATGCAATGATATGCATGTACATACCAACGGTATATTCAAACATGATGGCAACTGTGAGGATGGACCAGATGATGCTGGTGCCAAACATTTGATAAGGTGCTTGGAATAGTATGAGCAAAGACACAAGGAGAACAGCAAGGCCCACTTTAAAGGAGAATATTACTCTGTTGCTATCTTCTTTGCAAAATTCCCAAACATTCCAAATCCAAGCTTTGCAGGAGAAATCCATGTTGCCGGACTTCTTCCCAGTTTCCAGCAGTTTAGTTTTGGTAACAGAAGCCATGTTGATCTCAACACATCCCTTTTTCCCATTCATTCTCCAATGAAGTAATATAAATTCTCCAACTATGGTTGTGGTCTTGCTTTGGCCTCTAAGAGAATCCTCCTGATTTGATAGAAGAAAGTTCAAACTTGGTATTTCAGCAGATTACAAGTGAAACTCCTGAAGGAGGAAGAAAAATTCTAGGAGTTAAGATAGAGCCAGAGGGTGAGATTAACTAAAGAATGGTATTTGATGTTTGAGATGGACTGACTGGAAGGAAGAGGAGAGGGATTTAAAGAAGAGGTGTGGCTTAGTTGTTGATGCAAGTAGGAGGGGAAAGTGTGTCTAGTCCAGATATGAAATATTGAGAAAAAGAATAATACAACAATAATAGAAGAATAGATGAAGCTAAAAACTTGGATAAAGAGATGCTTAACCTCAATAATGTTGCAAGGATGGAGAATTAGAATCTAACAATGCAAGGCTATGTGGTTTTCAGCAGCCACATGTATATGTATATGTATTCTTTTGGGCAAGCTGTTCAAGATATTCAACACGTGATTTCGATCTGGTTTTAATTATGTCTGGAATTTATTGGCTTCCTTAAAATTACCCAGAAATGGGAAAAAAAAGTTGAGTAATAGAGTAGAAGAATATTTGAAACAAGTAGCTGGAAGGCCTCATAAAGAGAAGCCTCTTAATTTTCTGCATGTGGGAATATTAACTTGAATGAGACAAGTAGGCCTGAGTTACCATTCTACCTACAAAGAGATGATTGCAGTCAAGAGAGCGATAGAAAAATTCCAATTTCACCTCCTTGGTCATCACTTTCTCATTGAAATGGATATGTCATCTTTCCCCGTTACAATTTAGTCTACTAGAGAGAGCGATGCACAAGTTGCTGAAATTATCGAACTTTGGAATATGTCTCATCCCCTATTCTTCAACACTTTCTCCTTCCTATATATCCACACCTCAATCAATATAAAACTCATAGGTCATGTTTGGTGCGGTGGAATGGATATTCCAGCTAATTTTTTTTATTCCTTATTCTTGTTTGGTATGATTGGAAATACATATTCCATGTAATTAGAATTCCATTAAAAACTATTCCAAGCATTCTTTTAATTTAGACGAGTAATCCGTATTCCATTCTATTTTTTTATTTCATTTCATGGAATGATCATACCATTCTTGCGTACCAAAAATGGCCTTAAGGTATCTTTCTATCTATTCATTAATTTTCTAATATATGCTTTTACAAGTTCATTCCCTCTTTGAAAATTATGGGATGGCCTAAGTAGTTCAGAAATTGTAGGAAACAAGATTGAAGACTAAGAAGGAACAGGATCCTAATTGTGCCACCAAACTCTGGTGGTGGTTCACTTTGTAACATTCATATAACTAGCTGTGATACTCATGTCGCACGTCGGTTAGGTGAGAATAATTTGATTATTATATAAGACATTACAGGTCTTGCTACTAACGACTTAGATTTAAGCTTTTGAGTCATAATATTGCGAAAATGAAACTAAAGAGACCTCTATAAGACATTTTTGCTTACCACCAAAAAAATTACTTCCTCTAAGCATACATGGGAATGAAACAGAACTGTCAGTAGATGGAAGACTGGTGATGTTAGCCTAAGCATCACCTTTTTACCTTTCCTCTCTGCCTTTGATTTACAGAGGAAAAATGATTGGTACAAAGAAAACTAAAGTTTAAACCAGTTGTTGAAGGAAAGGGAAACTAAAAGAAAAAGGAAAACTCAACTAAGTCAAAGTAGTTCCACAGGAGTTAGTTGAATTATTTTGTTTTCTCCCATTTCCTTGGGATTTAAGACCCAAAACATAAAGATTGAAGATTCCATTTTCTATTATTTTCCTTCCTTATCTCAACAACCAAATAGGCAGTAAATTATACTGGGCTCTAGAAGGAGATGCCTATTCTGTTTCCTCTTATTTTCTCATACTAATGTGTGTGTGTGTGTGTGTGTAGTTAGCAACAAAAATGTGCAACAAGGAAGCAGAACAAACAAAGACCAGACATCACCCTATGTTTATGCCATCTTTTTCCAAGGCATACAAGTTAACCATTTTTGTCCCCTGAAATGGCAAAGAGAGGTCACCGGGTTGGCCATTAGAATTTTTAGAATTTATTCTTTTTGACAGTTTTATGTCACTTTCCAGATACATCTTAAACTACCTTTGAATTTGTGATTATTATTCATAGTCCTCTAACAAGGCGAGATGAATCCAACAAATAAAATCCTGCCATGTAACTGTATGTTACTTTTTTGTCTCCGAAAAACAAATATTATGCCCAGTTCATGAATCCGATCCATGCAAAAACTTCTCATAACAAGACACCCTACATTTTGAAAGCAATATCAATACTCTTGCATCTTTCATTTGAATATGTGTGTTTAGTTAGAAGAGTAAAACAGGAAATAACTTTTTTATTAGTAGGTAAAAAATTCACAAGTGGATCTGATTCTACAGGAATTGGTCTGGGAATTGAGAGAAAGTAGAGAATGCTGTTCTCTAGGCTTGACATGTCCTTTTTTCTTCAATTAGAATCCACTGTCCCAAACAATACTTGGGATAAACTTTTTATGGTATTCAATAGACATAGTCCCCCCCCCCCCCCCCAAAAAAAAAAAGATAAGAATCCCAAGTTTAGTTGAAATGGATCATGTTGCAGTGGATTACCACTTTATGACAAAACCATGCCCACCATCTTTCAGAATTGGATGCTCAGAAATGCTAAGTCATTCAAATGAAAAAAAAAATGTGCTGGATCCCAGTGATACCATACTCTTAAGACTACCGGGAGTTATAAATATAGTGTGTATATATATATATATATTTCTATATATATATGCAAATGGACCCTACTCCTTCCACCACAATTAAGGGGCTGCTTTGGCACTTTGTTTGTCAAGAAGTTACAATTCCTTTGAGAATTGAAGTTCATTTTGCTTCTAAGATCACAAAAGTATGGGGCTGCGCGCCTAAACTCATTTCAGAAAAGAATGGTTCATGAAAATGGACTTTCATTTTCTTGGGCCCTAGGACCTGTCCTTGATTCCAGAAGAACGTTCCAAATCCTTTTGACAAGCAAAGATCCAAAACAAGAAAAATGTTATGCAAAAAGAATTTTTTCAATGGATTTTCTCACTCTGCATACAAACAAACGAGTAGTCTCGCATATTTATTATAGTAAATCTTACTACTTTGTATTTTGCAGTGAAAAAAATGCATTTAGCAAATTATGTGTAGTATCAGTACTCCTAAAAAGGATTTCAGTGAGCGAAATATCCCCACTAAAGCCAGACGAATTCAGATGAGTCAAACTTATATATATATATATATATATATATATATATATATATCTACTCTCACCACCTTCCTCATCATTTCGGGATCATGTGTACTATTACATGTGACAGTTTCTGCAGGTTGAAAGGATTTTGTTATTACATATATATATATATATATATATATATATATATATACAGATGCTTTTAGTTGAAAGAATATTGTTTTCCAGTGTTAAAGAACACAACAACCGAATCAACATTTTACTGAAAAAAAAAATTTTTTATTACTAATTACAAATCAATTGTCACATCTGCACTTAATAGTAAATAAATTTAGTAATTAGGTTTAATATTTTATAAAGGTTTAATATTATAAAATTAAAAATACTAATATTAATTTCATTTTTTAAGGTTGTTAATTAGTTTGATTTTTTTATATTATTGTATTAGAATTACTAATATAAATTTCATTCAAATTAGTGACGTCTAAGTACCATTGACCCTTTGATTTTTTGCCATATGAATTGCTTTTATGTACTTAAGTGCTTATTTCTTTAGGCAATTAAGTTTCTATTCTTGTAATTAATATGAATTGTGTGTTTCGAATGTAAAAAATAACATATTTTTTAAATTTTTATTACATATAAATTCAATGTAATGTTGATTGAACAATTGGACGTATTAAATAATTACTGTAACGAATTATGTATATTTAAACTTTATTTGATATATATGGATTCTTATTTATGCTAATGTAATTAAATTATATATAATAGTGATTAGTATTTTTTATAGTATCATTAGCATCTAATTTTTTTTACCTTTCATATCACATACTTATTTAATATATATTTTATTTCTAATATATTGATTCAAAATGCTGAAAAGGATGTCTACATATTCATGGAGTTAGTGTTGTGTGAAAGTGATCAAACAAATAATAAAATCGATCTAAAATAAGTAAAAATAAACAAAACGCACATAGAAGACACAAGATTTGTGTGGTTCGACAATATGTCTACGTCAACGGACAGCGATGATCAGTTAACTATGTATCAAAGAGATTACAATAGCAAAAAATATCAAAACCCGAAATGTCTTTGTCTCCAATGACAACTATCTTCTCCTTAATCAAAACCCTAAAAGATAACTTTTATATAAGTCAGTTACAACATAAAAGACAAAACGGATCCAAAAACAAAAAATGGATCAAAATTTTTTTATCACAAATAAGTTATCAAGAATCCGAATAAATTCATAATAACCACCTAACATTCAAAACCTATTTAAGTAGCAATTTATGCTAAAAGTGTAGGGACTAAAGAGAGCTTCAAACACAGATGCACAAAAATATCAAGGCCTTAGGCCCAGCTGCCACATAAAATTGTTCTTGATTTTTACAAGGGAAGCCGATAAAGGCCTTAGGGCCCATTTAGGAGTCAGAACACAAAGAACTAAGATGGGGGACCAATGATAGGGTAAAGCTATCCTTTCCACATTTTATCAATTTTTTTTTTTACTTTTTATGATTGTTTAGATGCTACTGAATACAGTCCTTGGTATATATGGATGTTTGATAATTTAGCGTCTTGATGTTAGTTAATTCAGTATCTTACGTCATGTTTGGTACAGTAAAAAATTCATACTAAGAATGCTCATTCTAACTTTTACATTCTTTATTTTTGTTTAGTATAATTGGGAATGCCTATTTCATAGAATGGGCATTCCATTAAAAATTATTTCAATCATTCATTTATCTTAGATGAGTAATCTTTATTTCATTTTATGTCATTTTTTTTTTTGATAAGTAATCATTCATTTTTATGTCATTTTCATTTCACTTCTTATTTTATTATATAGAATGATCATTTCATTACTGTGTATCAAACATGGCTTAGTATTAGTTAATTAAATTTTTTAGACTCATTTGATATGATTAGCATCAACATACTAAATTTATTAACACCTAAAAAATCATGTTAGCATATATAAAAAAAATTGATAAAATATTACAGTAAAAATAAAATTACTCACCGATTGCTGTGTGAGAAGTGAAGAGTGTAAAGAGCATTTACAAAGATTTCATGGAAATAAATTAATGCCTGCCTATTATTGGAATTTTCTATTAATTAATTGTTTCATTCGTTTACAAATTTATTTATTGTGATGATGTAATAGTTATAAAAGTGCATGCATACATATGTATTAATTTGCAAAGAAGGTGTAACTAGCAATAGATTCATGTTATACATAATGGATTTAATGGATTATTTATTTATTTATCTCGAATGTGGTAGTGAGTCCACTGTAAATAAGATTTCTAACATTCATGCTTAGACTCTTTTACAATTCAAGTCCACGCGACATGTGTTGAATTAAGATTTTATGTTTGATAATATAATAACTTTTAATTGTCTCACATCGATTTTTGTGCTATTTATTTTGTATGTTTATGATATATGGTAAAATTACAAATATATTCAAAGCATAACACGTATATGTATAGAGCTTTTCAGGGTACAGATCAAGAAGGATTGTATTATCCAGATAAAACAGGTACAAGGGGTTCAAAGTTATATGGTTCAGAATATAGCACCGCCATCCATGCCCTACCGACCTCAAAATAAGCAAACAGAGTTCAATATGGCAACTACTATCTTTAGATATTTTCAAATTTCAACTTTTATGACTCCTAATCCTACTCAACATAGGAGATCTGCAACCTATAAATAAGATTATAAGGTACGCTTTCGATTCATGTTCAATTATTCTTTTCAATTATAGCTTTATTTTCTATATTGACTTTATCATTTGAGCGGCTACTACTGGAACCAATCCCGTGACCTCCTGACTCTGAGTTCTTGACAGGTACCGAAGGACAGGAGACCCTTCTGATCAAAAAGAGCAACATCAGTTTATATATGGAAACTTATTCTTTATATTAAATTGGATTCCATAAGGTCTTTGTTGACCCATGGGTTGAACCAAGCCCAAATGAGTTGTAACTCATAGAAACACAACATGCACCACGTACAATAATTCGCGCACGCCTTCGCACGCAACACAGATTCATCAAAGGCAAATTAATTTTTTATTGATTTATTTTTGGATCGGCTGATCAACGGTCCATATTAAAAGATGATTGGATAGGTGCATTGAATAGGTGTTTCATGAATAGGTGTGTCCAATGAGTATTTTAGAAAGGTTGTGTTTTTTTCAAAAAGACACATTAAATGAAATGGTTGTGACTCCTTTTTTAAAGACATGTCCTTTAAAAATGTTATGTCTTTTCATGAATAAGTTGTATCTTTTCATGAAAAGGCATCCCTATATCTATAAATACAACAGTACGAATTGAAAAAAAAAAAAAAAAAAACTCTCTCTCTTAGAATAGAAATTATAATTAAATGATTTTATAAGAAGTCCTTCAACTTTGCTGGTTGCAGTTCTTCAAACCGAATGCTTTATTGTATCTTGGGGACGACTTTGCCAGTAACTCATCAGCAGACTCTACCTAGTGAGGGCAAATTATGTTCTAAAGAAAGTGTCTTTAGATACGGCTCAAAGCCTACAAATTTATTCATACTGTTCCAACAACATCTTATATATTTTAGTTGAGATTTATTTTTATGACATGACATTATTTATTTATTTTTTTGTAAATGACAAATATACCTCGAACCATTGTCTCTCTTTCAACAACCACTTATTTAATCTCTCCACTCTCCGATCAAAATGGTTTTACTTCTCTAGAATGAGCCCTACCGAACAATCTATTTTCAGAGAAGTTGTTTGATAAATCGAAGGTTTCAAAGTTGCAAGAACCCATTATTGGACGAAATATCACTAGAGAAGAAGTTACTGCTTAAAATAGAAATAGGTGAGACTGGACAAGGCCATGAGATCGGAAAGGTGAAGGCAGACAATGATGGTGGCTGTAATAACCCGAAATTTTTTTTTTTATATGAGAATTTTCCTTGGTTATTAAAATTATTATTATTATTATTATTATTATTAAATTTTGGTGCATAAGGATCATATATGTGTATAGTATGTATGTGTAGAATCTTATATGTGCATGCATGTGTATATGGGTATGTATAATTGTGTGTAACAGTGCAGTGTGTGTGTGTGTAACTGGATGTGTGTGTGTGTGTGTTTACAACTGAACTAGTGTGTGAGAGGTGTCGGCTGTGTGTGTGTTTTTAGTGTGTGTGTGATGAGTGATATATATATAGGCATGTATAGGGGCAGCTTTGCATTTAATGCAAAGCTGCATTTGGGGAAGAACAAGGCTGGCTAAAATAGAGAGGAAAGCGTCAAGAAAAGTGGCTGGTGGTGGGGGAACGTGAGAGATTTGATGTGTTAGGGTATATGATGGTCTCGGTTGGGAGGTGAGAAAGGAAAGAAAAACAGAAAGCAAGAGAGAGAGAGAGTTCTGGAAGGGAGAAGAGATCGTGAAGCTTGATTTGAGCTTGGAACCAGAGGGTGGAAGAGGTGCACGGCTAGAGAGAAAAAAACTCAGAAAAGAGGTGAGTGACCCAGTTCTGTTTTATTTTTTTTAAAGCATGATAATTTATTTGATGCATAGAATCTTAAGGAGCATGTTGTAAGGGTTATTTTGCAAAAAGAATGAAAGAAAATGGTTGAGAGATGAGGGAGAAATGGGGATTTGCAAGTCACGGTCATGGGGGGATTGGGTTAACATTTTATGTGCAAAACCTTGCTTGGTTGTTGGGAAAATAGTCCCCTTGAATGCAGAAATACATTAGGATAAAAATGGGAGAAAAACCGTGACCAAGCTGTCACAAAAATGAAGGGGATAGAGTCGGCCGAAAATTTGACCGAGGGGTTGACCCTCTATTTCATGAAAACCTGATGATTTGAATCCAAAACCAAGCATATATATGGGATCTACGCGAAAAATAGAGGAGAATCACATTTTTAAAACCCTAAAAAGTCGCTGGAGATCGGTCGCCGGCGCCGGAGAAGGCGCCGGAACCCTACTGTGCGTCATCGGAAAAACGGGGGGAAGAAGGAGACTGTTTCGGGCCTGGGTCGGGTCGTTCGGGAGGGGGTGAACCGCCCCTGCCACGTGTCGCCTTCTTGTTTTAAATTAAAAACTAAATTGGGTGTAACACCCCAGACTTAATTATTAAATTATGTAATGAAAAACTCTTTCTGAAATCTGATCTGGCATTTAACTGTTTAAAATCAATTGTTTAACACTGACCAAACCCATGTTAGCAAATTTTAAAAAAATCTGAGAAACTGATTACTGTCACTGAACCCTTAGACACTGAAGCTAACCTAACTAGGAGTTGACTGGAAGAAACCGCGTCAAAAAATAAGTTACAAATTGAAAGTTAGGAAGGAAACAGTGAAACTGCATTAATGCGCAGCCAAACAGGGCCTAAGCCCGAAATATGAGAAAAAGACCAAAAATGTGGCCAAGAGGATTTGATCCCTTGACCAACCTAGGCAGAATTTGGGTTACCAAAAATTTACCAACTAAGCTAAGAGCACCTTTGTGCATATATATGCAAAGATATATATTTAAATAGCAATCAGATTTGGCCTCTCCCCAAAGTGACCAATAACCAAGCATGCAACACATCAGCATGCATCACCCTATGCTATAGCCCATCATGCCTATCCCACCATGATTACATCTCCTCCCAACCAAATTGCATGCAAACCCATCATGCACTTGGGGGAGATGAAACATCAAGAAAAAAATTTGATTATTGATATACAATCTCCATATATGCATGGAGGAAAGATCAGAACTGTAGAGAGACTTGTAATGCTGATTTTATAGAGAGAGAAAGTGGGTTAGAGAGAGGAAGTTAGAGAGAAAGCTTGAGTTGTGGAAATCCATTGAAGGGGCTAAGGACTGGGAGTGCACGGGGGGAGGATCAAAAACCAGCTGTTGAGATTCTGTTTGAGCATAACCAGTGAGGGAACCACTGTTCGAAGGTCAGTTTTTCAAAAATTTTTGGAAATTTTTCTCTTGAATTTTTGGCTATTGTTTTGTTGCTTTTGGACTGTTGATGCATGTACAATAGTTTAACAATGAGAACTGGGTTGTTTACGAATGATTTGAACCCATAAAACTGCCCCAAAAACCCAAACCCGCAGCAAACCGCCATTGATGGACCTTGAGGTTGCAGGTCTGATCCGACCTCAACCAACCGAACTTTGGATGATCAAAACATAAAATAGGACTTTGTGGAACCTTGGAAAACCTCATCCGTGACCTAGAAATCTAGGTTTAAACCCCCAAAACCGAAGATGCAGGTCTCGGGTTTGAACCCCGGACCTTGCAATCGACTCCTACACCGAACGTTCGTAATGGGGATCTCAAGCCCACGACATAAGGGTCACAAAGCAACAAACCACATCAAAAATGGTTCCAAAATGAGGGTTTAACAGCCGGATTATCGTCTCCGTTATTCCTCCACATATCGAGCCATTGAGCTTGATTCGACCCATGAAACCAATGCCAAAGTGATGGCATGACGACCAGGAACCGATTTGGATCAAATCAGATTGAAAACAACCCTTGAAACATCACGAAATAGAAGAAGAAAATCTGCAGAAGTAGGGCTACAGTACGTAGATTGGTTGGGGACGATGGAGTTGACTCGCCAACTCATTCGAGTTGGGCCGAGTCGACTCGGACACATGTCAGGCAGTAAGCATGCCACCGCAATAATTGGAACGGCACCGTTTAGGGTTTTCTGTTTTAAATTAAATTGAACTCCGGCCTGTTTGGCTCCTCGGATAATAAATTAAATCAGGATTTTTTTAGGTTAACCTGATCACGGATAAGGCCCAAATCAGGATAACTGGGATATGTTATCCCGGTTTTCCTGAAGACAGTGAACCTGTTGGCTTTCTGAATTTTGGACCGGTTCAAACAGTGAACTCTAAAACCAAAGGGTTTGAACCCATAGTTTGTTTAATTCCAATTTAACCCCAAATGATTTCTGAAATTACAAAATAACCCCAACAGTTATGGAAAATTAGACTCTGGCCCAGATTCTGGAATTCTAATCCATTTATACCCCTGATAATTAAATAAATAATAAATTAAATTATTTAATTAATTTATTAATTAAATAAAAATGACCAAATTACCCCTAGGTCATTAATAGGTCAAATGAAGTCCAAATAAAGTCCAAATAAGTCAAATGAATAGTGTATTTCCACTATTTCAAACATTCTGGACTCAATGGCGGAGTCCAATTTGGGAAATTAAGTTCCAAAAAATACAGACACGTAAGAGTAAATGACCGTACTACCCCTGATGATACCCGAACCCAAATACAACTAAAAGATAGTCTATTTTGACTATGTCGGACATTCCGAACTCAACGGTAAGGTCCGTATTAGCAGATAAAGTGCCGAAAAATACAACACACGAAATTACCAAACTGCCCCTGACACTGTTTAGAACCCAAACCAAGTCCGATTGAGACGAAACTGAAAACAGTAGAAACCCTGACACGTATGGGACTATACACGTGATCGGATGACAAATCGGAATCAAGCTTCACAACTGTGAAATGACCAAAATACCCCTAGCCCTGTATCAAGTTAGATAACATCCGAATGAACTAAAAACTAACCCAATGAAAGCTTAAATAATTTCATGATCGGACTGCCTAGAGGTAGTACACATCCTGACATCTTGGGATTTTGCTATAGGATAAAAACTCAAGCCAGTCATGGAAGGGAAAAACAAGAAATTTACCATTATGTCTAAAGCCGAAAGACTAGCTGACAAGAAGCAACAGGAGTTCATACGACAACTATTGTGGCAACAAAAGATTATCGAACGGCACATAAGGATAGCCAAAACAACCGAGGTAGTGTCCGTTCGACCGTTTATATACAAAATGCGTACCAAGGCAATGGTCGCAGAGGCTAAATTAAAGAAACAAGAAGACACGGAAACCCTGAAAGAGTGGGTGCAAAGGTGAATTTCAATTATCATAAAAACACATAGACAGCGAGATAGTCTAACTCAGGTTGAATTTTGAATTAAAATAAACCAAGTTAAGATTCATGTGAGATTTACGAAATGTTCATAAATTTTCTAGGATAAAGAAGGATAAGAAGAAGAGAAAGGCTTCTCAGTTAAGTCTCGTTACCGCACAAGGTGAGTAACCTAGACTCCTGAATTGGTGTATAAGTACACCGTCTAGTTATTGTATTTTTTTTAAATACTGTACTGTACTGTTCCTACTGATATACTGTCTTTCATGCTTCTACTCAATGCATGACTATATTTTATCCTGTCCGATTTCACTGTTCCGTATTGAAATGAAATTATCCTTGTTTTTACTAAAAGAACAACTGACTCATGGTACCAAATTCAGACTTGAACACTATATGAGCATATTGCACTGTTTAAATTGTGCATACTGTACTGTTATCCTGTTATACTGTTCTGCTCCGCTCATTATTGAACTGTTCTGTTGCTCTGATGTTTTGACTGTATTCCTGTTTTTAAATATTGTTCAAATATACGGATTTAACTATATCATCTGAAATGCCTGATTCAACCACCTGTTTTATAAACAACAATGGTTTGAAACCCATGATAGGGGACCCGTGTTACTCACTGGGCTTTTTAAAGCTCACCCCTTCCCTAACATTTTTCAGGTGAGGGACCCAGCAATCAGGATTAGCGGGTTGGAGACCCGGAGCACTATTTTGAAGAACTCATGAATCAACCATTTTTGTACCTAACTCCATTTTTGAATATGATGTACTGAAACCTAAGACTCGTATCTTTTGTAGGACAATGATGTAATAGTTAACCATGGATGTATTAATGGCTCTGCCAAGGTGTTATGCATTCCCTTAGTTCCGCTGCAACTTATATTAATTGAATGCATTGTACTTGGATGTTTCTGATGAATGGCCTGTGGTTAGGATTACCGTCGGCATTTGGATTTCAAAAAAAAAAAAAAAACCGATGGGTGCCTAACTGGCCGGTTGCATGCCCCTAATCCGCACAGGGTGGGTAAGGGGGATGTGACATTGGGAATGTTTGTTTGTAGACTTGAGAAATTGGAAATCTGAATCAAATAAGAACAGGGATATCTTATCCCTGTTGTAGGTTGATCCTTGTTTGGTTGTCCGAATTAGGAATAGGAGAATTAGAATTTACAATTTTACCCCTGAACTTTTTGATAATTGAAAATTGACCCAGAACTTTCAGGAATTGCACTTTGACCCCTAAACTTATGAGAAATTATGTTTTGACCCCTCCAGAATAAAATATTAATAAATATTAATTAAATTAATTAATTAATTAATTAATTTAATTATTTAAATATTCTAAAATAACCCGGAGTCCAAATGGGACAAGTCATTAGTGTATTTTGACTATCTCGGCCATTCTGAGGCCAATGGTGAGGTCCGTTTTATGAGACGGGATCCCGAAAAATAAAAGACCCGTAGTAACCTTTAAAATTACCAAAATGCCCCTGGATTGGAAACGCAGTCAAACGAACTCCAAATTAAGTAAACAAATAGTGAAACTTTATTATTTCGAGCATTCCGGACTCAACCGTGGAGTCCAATTTGTGAAAAGAAGTCTCGAAGTGTAAGGACCCATAAAAAGTGCAAAATGACTGTTTTGTCCTTTTGAACCCAGATGTCCGAATTGAGTTCTACGAAAACCTAAACTTATTTTCTTCGATGTCTCGGACTCAATAGTAGAGTCTAATTTGACCAAATAGAAACTTATAAGATAAAGACATAAAATTTGATGAATAGCATAATTTAAGTAACAATTGAACTGAGTCTCATGTTATGATTTTAGGGACACGGAAAGGCAAAGAGAAGGTGATCTGACCTTCGGTGTTCTTACAGTGATTCCACTATACTACGAGTACACTCTCCCTGTTTGAGGTCGATTATCAGGTACGATATATTATGCTAAGTAAGAAATAGAATTGAGATTAGGAATACTTGTTCTGCTGCCTTGATTGTTCACATGTTTATGTGCTTCATGCTATCTTGTTAAAGTTGGGTGATGATATGGATGATGATTATGTGTATATCGTATGTGTTAGCGTAGTGTGAGAATTATATGTTTTGAGAACTGTTGACATTATGAAATATGTGGTTAAGAGCATGTTTTATGTATGAATGAGATGCATCATTGAGATTATATCGTGATATGATGAAATCAGAGCATATTGGCATAGTGTGATTCCTTGGACATGGCGTGAGTTAAGCACTTGGTGCTTTGCATTATGAGGGTGCAGATCTTGTAGTGAAAAACCCAAAATCGACCATTAGGTACTTGCGAGCCTGACGGATTCCGGACCGTGAAGCGAGACATATTTGGCGGTACTCATGCCAGCGGGGAAGGGCTGTATCATGAGACATGGGTGGCATAGAGTTGCATGGGTGTGTCACGCATGCTGCTCATATACTGTATACTGTTCATATACTGCCATCATGATATCGAATGCCATATAGAAATAACTGTACACTTGTACATGCCACGACCTTAGTTTTGTTTCTTGCATTAGCATTATATTGTACCAACATGTTGAGCTGACCCCTTTAATGGGGCAAACATTTCAGATGATGTCCCAACTGTACGAGATGTGGAGATGATTTGATTAGGGACTATGTTAGGCCCAAGGGGCGCTTTTGATATTGTACAAGGGCTTAAGCCCGAGATTGTATCTTATTTTGTATATTGTGAACAAATGGACTAGACCTTGCGTATGTATCAGAATGGTGTACGGAATGTATGAGATTATACTTAATCGTCCTTATTTCTTTATTATTTTTAATTTCTTTTGTCTCGTTACTCGCGCCTCGGGTTCGTTGGAATTCGGGGTGTGACAGTGGCATTGGTAAGATTGGGAAGCAATAACTCTATCATCATCAAGAGTGTAAGAGATGCCTCTCCAAGAGCATAGGCTTAAAGAAGAAAGACTCCATCCATTCAAAAAACCACTTGGATCGACATCGACGAGGACCACTTGAAGGCCATTAATGCTACCATATCATTCTAACAATGAAAACCTTTATTCTTTCTTTATTTTTCAAATTGTGATTCAACACCACCCACTGTATAGATTATTCCAATGTTTAAGGAACTCCAAACACTTTCACAAGCAAACCTCAAAGAGATTCCAAAGTTGATGATGGCAAATGATGATTAAGGAGGTGGAAACAAAATGATATGCACTAATAGATTATAGAATTGAAGAGTTAGTATGTGTGATGTAGGACAAATATGAGACCTTAAAAATAAGAAAAAATATTTTAGAGTTGTATTAGGATTGTTTACAACTCGAGTTTCATAGGAATCGACTGTAATAAGCTTCAAACATTTATTGATGGTACAAAGAGGGACTATACATATACTTGCAACAATGATATGTCAATTTCTTCGTACTAGTCTCGGCCTTTTGATCAACCAGTATTATCCAAAGAGTGGGCCATGAATAATTATCTTATCGACAATGTCATGATTAATCTTGGATCTTTCGTATCCTTACTTGATAGTGAATAATGGCCATGGGTTAGAGAGAAAAAAATTCACATTAAGAAAAATAATGTATAAAATGTCCAGTGTTGGATACAAATCAATTGTGTCCATTATATTGTTTGTATCACTGGGCTTTTACTTCCATTGAATCTTCAAAATGCTAGAAAGAGAAAGACAACTGAATAGCACTTAAAGACCTCTAAAGCTCGATAACTTCACCATCACATTACATACCAATGTTCATCACCTTAATAGCAACCTCCATATGGCAGACTTCGAGAATTCAACAACCACAACCTCTAGTGCCACCTTGAACATCTTTCACCTTTGTAGTCATTGATAACTTCCCTTACACCCTTCCAAAGCTCCTTGCATTTTCATCTTGAACTCCTTCACGTTAGTAACTTCAAAATTTAGTTTCTTCACCATTGAAAACACTAATTTAAAATCAAAATGAGAAGCCAAATAGAAGGCGAAGGCTACATTTGATGTGATTCATATGACTGGTGAGGCCTACTTGTTTTTGTTTTAGGGCAGATGTGTCCTCGAGAAAGTCATTAATAAAGTACTTCTGCCCTAATGATCTTACCTCTCAACAACTAGCATAAAATGGATTTAAGACTCTTTGCTTCCTAGATTGTAACTCAATGGTGAAAATTAATTACTTGTAGGAGGACTTATACAACTAAACTGTGGGTGTGGGTATCTTCACTTCAGATTGAGGAATTTTTCTGTTTGCTTGACATGGAAATTTCTCTATTGCTGATTGTTAGGAGCTATTGGGGAATTCTTCAAATTAGATCAAGTCAGAACCACTTCCATTTAATTATCTGGTAACCAACTCTTCTCTGGTTTGACTTTGTTCAGGTTTTAAGTATTTTTTAGGATCGGATATGAACCAATATACTGTTAAAAGGTACTTACCAAACAACAAAAAATTTAAAACTAGTTTATTTGTATTTTATAGAACCAATTCTAACCTTTCCCAAACAAGTCCTTAAGTAAAAAATAGTTGTGTATTATTTTCTTCTATCTAATTTTGTTTGTTTTATCAATGTTGGAGTATAATCACTTTCTTAAGGAAGATAAAAATTTTCACGTACTATTAAAATGCGTCTAATGATTTTTCTTTATTTAAACTAGATAGAAATTTCTCTATCTATAAAATTGAGAAATTTCTTTGTTCTATGTACTAATTACACTTTATAAATACTGTTTTTTTTAAAAAAATTCATATGCAATATGAATCTTATTTGACAAATTTTTATTTTTAGTCCAAATATATAAGTTTTATAAAAAAAACATATTTATATGTCGTAAATTATTTAATTTTAAAATTTAAAAGCAAAAAAGAAGGGATGTGTTAGTGTGCTATGCGAATTAGCGAGTTTATATAGAAGGACAATTTTGTTAAAAAAATAATAAGGGACTTCTATGGTTACAATTTTTTGGATTATATTTTAACTTAATTATCACTAAAGCTTTCAAATAAAAAAGGGTTTGACAATTATATCTTTAAATGCATAAAATATTAAATTTCTAAAAAATAACTTTTTTGTATTCTTTAAAATTACATTAACTTCTTCTCAGCTATAATATATACAGATTTTTCACCTGTACAAAATTTGTTGTTCAACTAATTTTTTTTACATGACAAAAATATTTTTGTATATTACATAAAACTTTCTTATTTTTTAAATATCATAGGAAAAGTCTTAATAATTATTAGATATTACAAAGAAAGTGACTATAATTACTAAAAAATACTAAAAAATTCTTAAAATAATATTTTCAATATAAAAAGTTTATGATATATTTTTTCTATTTAAAAGAACCAAAAAAAAAAAATTAATACAAAAAGTCTAATTATTAACTTCTATCTTAATACCGTTAAAAAATATTATTAATTAGACAAAAATAACCTTCAATATATATTTTAAAAAATATTAAATAATAGATAAAACAAATTCTTTAATCTAAAAAATAAAACATAACATTTTTTATTTATCTAAAATGCCTAAAATATAAAATTTTACTTTATAAAATATTATGATTTTTTAGAATTGAAAAACTTATTTTATATATTTTTTAATTTTTTTTAAATATATCTTGAAAGTCATTTTAGTATAATGAGAAATATTTTTTAACAGTGTTAAAATAAAAGTTAACAGTTAGACTTTTTGTATTAAATTTTTTTTTTTGCGGAACTTTTTAAATAAAAAAAAATGTATTGTGAATTTTTTGGATTAAAAAAATTATTTTAAAAATGTTTTTAGTATTTTTACACTGTAATTATAGTAAAAATAAATTTACGATTTATGTTCATGGCAATCTGTTGACAATTGTAATAAAAGTTGTATGAATACAAGAAATAAATGTAAAACTTCATGGTAAAATTGAATAATAAATAAAGAGAGGTGTGTATGAGGTCAAATTCACCTCGTTGCAGAATCTGAGACCAGGCCCGCGTGTATCTCTATCTTCCGTCTTGACTCTTTACACATACATCGACTTCAACGACACATGGGTAACTCCAATCGCTTACCCTCTGCCCAAAACGAACCCCTCCCAGACGCCGGCGGCAGCTCATGGCCTCGACATCCACCTTCCGAAGGCCTCAACATCCACCCCACCCAACCCCCATCCACCACCGCCGTCCCTCGCCCGCTCTCAGGCGTCGGCCGCGTCCTCGGCCGCCCAATGGAAGACGCCCGCTCCACCTACATTTTCGGCCGCGAGCTCGGCCGAGGCCAATTCGGCATCACCCACCTCGTGACCCACAAAGTGACCAAAGAGCAATTCGCCTGCAAGTCCATCGCCACTCGCAAGCTCGTTAAAAAGGATGACGTCGAGGATGTCCGCCGCGAGGTCCAGATCATGCACCACCTCACTGGTCACCGCAACATCGTCGAGTTGAAGGGCGCCTATGAGGACCGCCAATCGGTCAATTTGGTCATGGAGCTCTGTGCCGGTGGCGAGCTCTTCGATCGGATTATCACGAAAGGACACTACTCTGAGAGTGCTGCTGCCAGTTTGTGCCGCCAGATCGTGACTGTTGTGCACAATTGTCATTCCATGGGAGTGATGCATAGGGATTTGAAGCCTGAGAATTTCTTGTTCTTGAGTACGGATGAGGACTCACCGTTGAAGGCCACCGACTTTGGTCTCTCAGTCTTCTTCAAACCAGGTAAGCATCCTGACCTCTTGATCTCAGAATCTATATTTATGTTGTTTGTCACTAAGACTTGAATTGGACCTCAAATTAATGCTTTGGGCATTTCATCGAATGGAAAAGCCTTGAGATTGTGAAGACTGAATTGACAGATTGAAAATTGATATGGTCATGTTATGTCTGCATTGGTGTTTTCTTTCTCGCCTTTTGGTAGTGTTGAAGTGATTTGGGATTCTTTGTTATTAGCATCGCGTATTATGCCCTTTGATTCTTTCCCCCACTTGTGGACTACATTAAGTGTAATTTTCTTCCATGAAACAGAGATAAATTGGAATGGAATGGGAATTGTCTAAATACTTGGAAGAAAAAAATAAAGAATTTAATTTAAATTCAACTATAAATCCAAAAAAAAAGAAGTATATAGGAGGTGAGTGCTCCATTCAAAAGGTTAGATTATAATGTAAAACCTAATAAAGCATCAATGTTAATTAAACTTGTAAACATGTTGACTATTTTTGTAACATCTTTTCTTGATCAAACTTTTATTGGTAATTGATAAGTCTAAAGTAGCTAATACCACATGTATAAAGTCGTTTCGAATTTGTATGGCATCTTAAAGTCTGAGTTATTGATAAAAATACCTTTAAAAAAATTACTCATTAAGCAGAATCAGAATTCCTCTCAATCAAGCCCTAAGAAACTTCAATTACTCATTATTAGTAGATATTGCATCAATGAAGAAATACAACATTATAAATCTAAAAAAAAAAAACGTTTGAGTTCTTGGTCAAGATAACTTGTAGGAATTGTGGCCGCCATGGAGCATACAATATAGGTTAACTCTTTCAAATGAGTAATGCCTAACACAAGAAAAAAAAAGAAAGATTGAAGAAATTAATTTTTTTGGTAAGTAAATATTTATTAAAAGCTTTGAAGAAAATTATAAAAATCAACATTTTAAAATTTTTTAGAGTTTTTTAAAATATAAGATTATTAAATCATAGTTACATATGTCATGACGAAACAAAATCTTGTATGTTGACAGGAAGATCTTTTGTTTTTTTAGATTTTATAAAACCAATACTTTATTAAGACAATTTTTTGCTTGCATGGTGCACTTTCCATTGCCATGTATAATTTTTTTGGTGAATCAACTTATAAATCTATTAGTTGAATTGGCTATCTTGTTTGGCTAAATTTTAGGTTATTTCTTACTTATGTGAAGAAACTAATAATGGAGGAACTATGAATTAATAAGAAAATAATTTGTGCAAAAATCACAAACCTGTAAAGAGTACACATAGTCGGATGCCTTCTTGAACGAATCCGTTGCGACTACACCTTGAATGAGCACATTACAACTACTTTTTGGGAATTACATGGAAATTGAAGTAAAATGTGCTAGGAAATGTGAAGTGCGCTACAACTACAATGTACAAAGAAAAATAAATGGTGTTGGAAAATGTAAATAAACTACAACTGAGGTGGGCATGATGGCCTAAAACTAAGAAAAGTGAAACAAAAGTGGCTGATTTGATGGTATTGGGATTTGGGAGAGAATTTCTCCAATTGTTTCTGTATATTTTCATGTTATCCAGTTAAAGACACCATTTGTATCCTAAAAAACCACCTAAAACTTCTTTCTATGGTTGTTACTATTTTGATGTAAGCACTTGTACTGTTCTTGATGAGTTATAATTGAGTTTTTTAATGTTCAAAATTATCTTATGGGTTTCATTTCGATTTTCTTATCAACGGACCCTTGGTATCAAGTTAAAAGAGGTTAAAGGGCTCATTACATGGGATTAGGGCGATTGCAGATCCTTCTATTATTTGGTAGGAAAAGAAGGGGGTGGGGATGAGGAAGAGGAAGAGTACTAAAATTGTGAATTGGTCATGTAGCTGCAAGAACCTATGGGTATCAAACAAAGCTCAAGGTCTTGAGGATAGTCGACATTTGATTTGATATCAAATCAAAAGTTTCTTTCCCACCTCCAACTTTTATGAGTTATTCCTCTGACATCACCTTGAAGAATATTGTTACTGGTTGCAAGGGTATACCCAATGCAGCCTGCTCACCCATTCAACCCCTGCCCCGGCCCCCCCAAAAAAAAAATTCTGTCATAAATTATTTATTGTTTGAAATTTTTAAATCACCCTTGAAATTATTATATGCTTCTATAAAACCCCACCTCAACCCTTCCCCTACAGTTTTTGGTCCTCATATACCTTCGTCTTTTGTTTGCGGTGTGCTTTAGTTATCAAAGAACCCTCAGTATCATTCATTTTCAACTATTTTTGGGGCTTACTGGTGATGTTTTTACATTTACAGTTTATCTGTGGGTGCAGGGGATGTATTCAAAGACCTTGTTGGAAGTGCATATTATATAGCTCCTGAAGTGTTACGCCGAAATTATGGAGCTGAGGCTGATATTTGGAGTGTTGGGGTGATATTATATATATTGCTTAGTGGAGTCCCACCTTTTTGGGGAGGTACGTATCTTGCCCCACAATGAGGTGATCATATAAGGAACGACTCTTTATTTTTTATTTTTCTTTCTCTGGCTAAACGATACATGAAGTTCATTACTGTTGTTAAATGCCAGTGATATTATATATATTGCTATGTGGAGTCCCCTTTTTGGGGAGGAATGAATGTATATCGCCCCTCAATGTGGTGATCATTTATGGGACAGCTTTTATTTTTAACTTTTCTGGCTTAACATCATGTGAAGTGCGTTACTGTTGATTAACATCATTCTTGTATTAATCATGCTTGGTTACACCACTTTCTTGGTGGTGGGTCCAAACTTATTAACAATTGGAGGATCCTCATTACAGCTAAGACTTCAATGTCCAAAAACAATTCAGTTGTTGTTGATTAGGAATATTCTTTGACAAATGGGTTGTTGGAAGTTCTGCAAGATTTTTGGAAATATTCTTTATGCAATAATACAAATGGGTAGCTAGAAGTTCTGCAAGTTTTTTTTTTAATTGCTTTTGACATAACTGTATTAATCTGAATGATAAGCCTTTGTGCAACATGGAGAGTGAGATTCTCAAGTATGGCCTAACTGTTAGGCCATAACTGTTGTCCAATGCTGCTAAATACGGCCTAACAGTTGTTCTTCTCCTTTTATGACTTCTCTTTCACATGCAGATACTGAGCAGGGTATCTTTGATGCTGTTCTACGGGGACATCTTGAGTTCTCATCCAATCCTTGGCCATCCATATCTAGCAGTGCCAAAGACCTTGTTAAGAAAATGCTACGGGCTGACCCAAAAGAAAGGCTTTCTGCAACGGAAGTATTACGTAAGTTTCACCCTGGAAAAATCATCAAGGCATCAGCAAAAATGGCCTCCATTTTTATTAGAAAGGGAAGGGGTTGGCCTCCAGGCATCTAGAGAATCAAAATGGAAAGCAAAAACTACATTAGTTTTTTTAATCTAGGGGTGGCCTCCAGGCATCTAAATCTTTTTAAAATAAATTGCTTAAATTTTTTTTTCTTCAAAAAAATAAAAAAAACCAGTTTGACCTCCTGCTAGTTTACATTATTGAAAACAATGTAGTGCAGGGTTTGGGGTTTGATTCTTATGGTTGATCATAAAATTAAGGCAAAAAAAATTCAGTTTGACCTCTGCTAGTTTACATTATTGACAATGATGTAGTGTAGGGTTTGGGGCTTGATTCTTATGGTTCACCATAACCATCATAGCACAGTGATCATACAATTACAGGTGTGACATTTAAAAGGGAGACATGGAGTTAGGGGTTCAAACCTTATGAAAAATTATGATGATAATTTTTACCAAAGTCAGTTACATGTCAGGGAAGAATTGTTGAGTCTGCCAAACTCTCTTTTGTGTAGGACCCATAAATAATCCTTTTCCCATATTTTTAGCCCAACAAATAGATGTTCTAACACTTCAATTCTAATGCCACCACAAAACTTGCAATAAGAGAAACGGAGAGAAGTTGAGGAACAAATTATGGAACATAGTTCTAGTATTTGTACTATTATCATATGTTGTAGAACTCTACGGTTGACATAATTTAAACAACTGTGCTTTGCTACTTCTGGGCATCATTGTTAGTTAGAATTAACCAATTGATGAGACTAATAGAGGAGGATTTTGAGGTCTAAATCAGACAGACCTTTGCCATCAAATAAAAAACACTTGGCGGACCATTAAAAAAAATTACTAAGAAGATTAATTCATTGGGTACTGATTGGTTATAATAATATCATTCAGTCAATTCTGTTGTTCATTGTCTTGGCTAGGAAATAAGAGGTGAGAAAGGCAATATATTCTCTTCTCAACAACCTTAAATACTTAAAAATGATATATTTTGTTGGTTAGAATGTCAAGGAATATATTGCTCAACATTTCATGGGAAATATGCTAGAGATTTTTTAACATTCTGTCGATTAGAGAATGAAGCTCAACCACTGAATGAAATGCAGATCATCCGTGGATGAGAGAAAATGGGGATGCATCTGATAAGCCCCTTGATATTGCTGTCTTGACTAGAATGAAGCAGTTCCGGGCAATGAACAAACTCAAAAAGGTCGCTTTAAAGGTGAGATTACATTCTATCATTGTTCTTGTTGTTCTCATATTGACTCGAAATTTTATTTATTTATTATTTTTTGATTTTGGTTTTTGAGTAGGCTTTTGGAATCTTATTTGGGTTTCTTTCTTGTGCTTGTAGGTTATTGCAGAGAACCTTTCTGAAGAAGAAATCATTGGCTTGAAGGCGATGTTCAAATCCATGGATACAGATAACAGTGGAACAATTACATTCGAAGAGTTGAAAGCTGGTCTTCCAAAACTGGGTACCAAGCTCTCTGAGTCAGAATTGAGGCAGTTGATGGAAGCAGTAACATTTCCAGCTTTTTTTTCCTTTTTTTTTTTTTTTTCAAATATTCATATGCACCTGGGCCTCTTGAGTTTTGTTTTTGGTATATTCCTCATTTCTGTACTCGCGTACACAGTTGACAGAATCTGAGGGGCTCATTATCATCTTAGACCCTTGGTCATGATCTGTTGGGTACTGGTATCAGAAATTTTAGCTGGTGTTAAATATACAAATAAATTCAACTAGTCATTCCAACTACTAGTGGTCCAGTGCATGGATTCTTTTTCGCAATTCAACTCTATCTTAGACCATATTTTCTGCCTTAGTTCTGCATTCTCTTTGGCTTTATTTTTCTTTGTAGCACCTTCAACTTGAACCAAATTTCTCCTTGCTACTGGTGCAGTCACATAACTGGACCTTCTTTGTAAACCTTCTCTCATCTTGTTCTTAATTGGTGCTACCTCTATCTTCTCACTCATTTATGGACATATTTCTTGATTGGTTAGCATTTAAAATTATAAAACATGACTGTTCTTATAAAATGTATTCTTTGATTCAATAGATTTCTAAGTCACTTAATTCTCTGAAAACACTTCTCAAATTCCTCCCTCTCTTGAATGTAGAATTTAAAAGTATGATAGCTCTGGAGTTATTATTTATTTTAGCTGCTTTCTCCTTTACAGCTGCTTCTGGATGAATTATATTGTGTAGTATGTGTGTTTACACTGAATATTTTCATGATCCATTCCACAGTTCAATAAACATGCCAAAGTGGTTGCTTTCAGGCTGACGTGGATGGAAATGGAACAATTGATTACATTGAGTTTATAACAGCCACAATGCACATGAATCGGATGGATAGAGAAGACCACTTATATACTGCATTTGAATATTTTGACAAGGACAAGAGCGGGTTAGTTCCCTTTTTAACATGTCCTTATCATTCACATAATTACAATAGTTTTCTTCCCAGGTTTGATACATGCAAATCATGGTGCTGATTGTTAAAGTATACTTTGTGCTTTGTGATTTGTGCCTCTTAATTTAGGTATATCACAATGGAAGAATTGGAGCATGCCCTTAAGAAGTATAACATGGGTGATGAGAAAACAATAAAGGAGATCATTGCAGAAGTTGACACAGACCATGTATAGTTTCTGTCTCCTCTATTAGTAATAATACTAATATGCTTAACTATCATTTCTTATTTTCTTAAAACATAATTGCACATCAGAAAATACTGAAGAGTCTGAGAGACTCCTGAAGTTGCACACTATGAATTCACTGAACACTCATGATTCAGAATGTCGAACTCGGAGGTTTAGGATGTAGGCTATGCTCGATTGTGATGTTGGTGGTTGTGACCTTATGGACCATATGATTCTCCAAGCACACTAATGCACCATAAAATAAATTAACTATTTTAAGGCCTTGAATGCCTACTGTCAAAGGATAAATGCATAATGTCAAGAATGGCATATGTTTTACAATACTAAGTTTCGTTTGGATTGAGACATTTGGAGAGAAAAGAAAAGATTGGGATGGAGAGATAAACAAATATTTTGTTTGGATGTTTAAGTAGGAGAAAAAAAAAAAGATTTTGAGAAAAAGATGGAATACTTTTCCAATTTCTCCAAAAGTGGAGAGATTTGGAGATAAAAGAAATATTTTTAATGAATTTTTTAAAATACCAAATATATCCTTAAATGTTTGTGTTAAAAATTAGGATTTTTATAACAAAATGGATTTAATTGTCAAATAATCTATACACTTTCTTTTCTTTTCTCTCCGACTCCTGCATTAACTATTCAAACAAGAAATAGTTATTTTTTTTTTCTCATTTCTCTCCTAAATATTCAAACAAGTTGAAAATTAAAGCTTTCTTTCCTTTTCTTCTATTTTCTCTTCCATTTCAAGTTTTCTTTTCTTTTCTTCTCTCCGCAACTTCCAAACAAAGGCTAAGGTAAAAGATGAAAATTTCAAACCTCACATAGATCCCCTGTTGCACAAGGACTTTCTTCTAAGAGTTACTTTCAGAAAATAACATTACTATTTAAACACACGCTTAGCATATTCAGCACTAGTGCAATAATAATACAAAAACGTAATTTCCATGGTAAGATCATCCAACAACTCTTTGTAGATAATGTTTTTTTCCAAATCTTTTGCAGGATGGAAGAATTAACTACGATGAGTTTGCAGCGATGATGAGGAAGGGCAGTCCAGAGTTGGTCACAAACAGACGTCGCAAATAGAAAGCATCTTGATTTGCATATTTTTGCTGGGATGAGCTCTGATTTGTTTGTGAAACTGGGTCATGTTTCGACTGAAATCACAACCTTACCATTGCACTAAGCTCACTCTCATTTTAAAGTCAAATATGTGAAATTAAAATTCTTCTATATACCAAAGAAGAAAAGCACATAAAATTGTGACCTTGCAGGGTAGATGGAGTGAAGTTGCTCTGAATGGAGCAGCTTGATACCATAACACTTTGCCCCATAAGGCCCCGGGTCAATGTTAAACATAAATAGTCAATGTCTTCCACAACTTGATCTTTATTGAAAATCCAAGTTGGCAATCTATTATACCAATAGGTGATGAATTGATCTTTATTGAAATTCCAAGTCTCGTAGTCTATTACCAATGGTTAATGAATGTCTTACATTTGAAGAAAAGTATACTGAAAAAACTTACAAGAGAGCACGATATATAACAGCAGTTGGGGGGGCTTCTGGAAAAGACACCAAATCGAAAACTAGCAAGGCTTGACACACTTATCACTATTACTAGAATGGCAGAGAATGGTCCAGCAACCATACATTATAACAGCAGTGAAGCCGATGAATAACCCGGTGGACAAGTAGGCCTGCAGGCGGCGCTTCCATCTTCTAGCTGAGTCTGGCTTTGGCCTAACAATTACACTTCCTCTTCCATCTAATGTGGCCACTGGCTGTGGCTGATTTAATGGAGTTCCGGGCAGGAGTTGATGTAGTTGAGCTCTTGTGATTTTATGTAATCTCATAAATGCAAGGTCTGCTAAATTTTGATCAAGTTCTTCTCTGTACTTCAAAACGTTGGACATGGCGGCAAAGAAGGCAAAGAGGTTGAGGATGGCGGCGAAAAGAGAGAGGAGAAAGGGAATCCACCAGTTGTGACAGCTGAGGTTTGAGGCTGTGGAGGTTGATGCCAGGAATGATCCCTTGGAACACAAAATATAAGTTGGCAACTTGGATGGCTTTTGTTTCCAGGTTTCTGACTCTCTTCTCTTGTTTCTTGTTTCTTTCATCTAGCTTCTCTATCTCCTTTTGGATTAGATTCTCAGGAATATTGCTCGCTGGATCAGATTGTTTCATGGTCTCTCTCTCTCTCTCTCTCTCTCTCTCTCTCTCTCTCTCTCTCTCTCTAATATGTTTGGTATGGGATTGAATTGAAGGCTGAATTTGGATAGCAGGTATTCTTCCTCTTCATATAAATAATTTTTGGAAAGTTGAAATAATGTACTCCATTCTGCTTATATATATATATATTATATAAATTTGACCTGTTTGATTTATTAAATGCTTGCGTCTTTGATCATCCGTGGGTGTAGCTATGAAAAGGTTTGACGAAAAATAAAAAAATAAAAAAAATTGACAGGACGGTCAAGTGGATGAGATTGAGTTATAGAGGATTTATAACGGACGGAACTAAATGCACTCCAATAATATCATTTTTATATTCATGTCATATTTTGGAAATAAAGATACCAAAGAAGACAGTAAAATTCTGAAGCAGAATAAAAAAAAAAAAACTTATTTTTCAACTTAATGTTGTTTTAAACTTATTTACGTGATTAGGGTTATTTTTAAAATCGTTTTTCTAAAAAAATATTTTTTTATTAAGAAATTATTTTTCAATTCTAAAATATGATTTTAATATTTTTTTTTATTTTAAATCTTCTTTCAGAAAGATATTTTTGAAATTTTTTTTATTAAGAAATCGTCTTTCAAAAAGATATTTTTGAAAGGTCTTTCCGAAATTTGATTTCAAATAATTTATTTATTTTTTAAATCGTCTTTAGAAAGATAATTTCACAAATAATTCTAGTTTGATAAATAAGTTTACTGTAACATTATTCTTTAAAAAAAGTTTTAAAACAATTCTATTTTAGAAAAAAAATCCAAAGAAGAAATGCTACGTGGTAGGAATATTCTTCTATGGTCCTACGATACATCACGTTGTACTATAAGTTTTTAATAACACTTTATCATATATATTATGTCCTATTAAAAAAATAAATTATATTACACATAATATAGTGTTATTGAAAAAATGTTTTGTCATGTTATTATATCAGTTTAATTTAAGAATTTTTTTAATAAAGTTTTCTAAGTACGCCGTTGGAAACCATTAGATGCATAGTTATCCTTTTTTTTTTTTTTTTGACTTTTTGTATAATTTAACAAGCACTCAACCTCTCTCTCTCTCTCTCTCTCTCTCTCTCTCTCTATATATATATATATATATATATAGTGTGTGTGTGTTTTTGTTTCCTATTTGACTCGAAATGCTAAGCAAATTGAAAATTTCAAAGTTTGTGTTATTTCCTTTTCCTGCATTTTTTTTTCTCGGAAAACAAACAGAACTTAAACACATAATGCAGATTCTAAAGCCAAAATAACTTCAACAAATAGAAAATAAGTAAGCAAGCATGAAAATTGAAGAAAATTCCATGTATAGAGTTAATTCAAAAGAAATAAATTACATCTAAAAATTAAAGACCCACATTTAACCATGACCCAATTTATCAACCACCAGATTTACCAACTGCAAACCTCAAAAGCCTTTATACCTATTATAATAAATAATTCAGAAACCCACAATGAGTCACCTAGTCTTTTTTTGTAATAAAATAAAAAACAAATCGACTAAGCCCACAAGACTTATTGGTGATTCATCCAAAGAGAAAAAAAAGGTTTCTTGAATTTCTGGCTTACCAAAGAATCTAAAGTGACAATCTTTGAAGATCAATCTCAAGGTGGTAATAGATTGTAAGTAGGCCTATAAACGGATCGAGATCGAGATCAAGATCAGGATCGAGTTTGGGCAGACCCTCTAAGATTCAGATATGTACTCGTCAAGTTTAAACGAGTCTAGACCCAAATCCGGACCCGTTAAGACCCGTCTCAACTAGACCCGGATCTGGGTCTCTGAATCCAAAAGTTGACCTATTTGCAAAAAACAATTTGAGAGCTAAATTTTTTTTATTTTGAGTAGTCTATCTCGGCTTTACAAATAAAATGTTTTATTGGCCCCAATTATGTCAATGTTGATTGAAATTGTTTTATGTGATAGCCACTATTATTTGTATATTTCGTTCTTATGATTGAATACATGATGATGAAAAGTAAAATGACAATAATTGTCACCTAGAAATTTTTTGATTTTTATCAAGACTTTAGGCTTACAAAAGGTTGCCTTACTCTTAAATATAATAAGAAATGGAATAAAAATAACATAGAATGAAAATATTATAGAATGAAATAAAAATTACTCATCCAAGACAAAAGAATGCTTATAATGATTTTTAATGGAATGCTTATTAAATAGAATCGGGTATTGATAGCTAGATTCATGAAACAATTGTATAAAGTGATTTTCAAAACATTTTCATATATAGCACAAGACGGTGCTAGAAGGTTAAAAATGACAACTTTACTAAGACTCTCTCTCTCTAACTTTTATGTATGTATATATATATATATATATAGTAACTTTATTAGGAAGTTAAATATTCTAAATTCAATACTGTATTAGAGAGAGTGTGTGCGTGCTCTTGTTAATGATTTAACGGGTCGGGTCTTTAATGGATATTATCCAATGGATTTATACCCGGTCTATTTAATTAGTTTTTAACGGATCTGGATCAGATCTTGTTAACGAGTCCGGATCTTATGTAAATAGATTCGGGTTGAACAGATTAGACTCGACCCATTTACAGACCTAATTGTAAGATACCAGTATTATCGAATTCAAATCTCACCAAAGATAATAAATTTTTGCAACCACTCATGAACTTTTAAAAGAACATTCTAAAAATTGACGAAAATTTCGATTTACAACCTGATCACATGACTGAAATAGTAATCAATAAAATCAACATAGGGATGATGGACTTGGGGATGGGTAACTAATTAAATTTGTAAGGTATAATAATCTATTTGTAATTGTTAGGAATGAAAAAATTATATATCAATATAATTTTGTTGTAAATAAAAGACGGGATGAGTGTCATTACCCTAAATGTCAATATAAGTTAATATCAATTGAATTATTAAAACGGTGAAATGAAAGTGGCAGATTAAAATTTCTGTAAAGGAAATAATAAATTTATTTTACAATTACAAATAATAAGTACAATTAATTTTATTACTAGAATAATTTATTATAAACATAATGAAATTTCATATTGTATTCTTCCTTAAACAGTTTGGTCAGATTAGTAAAATTCTTCTCTTATCACAAACGTAACTCTGAAATGGAATCACGTGCGCTCTTGTTTAATTGATTTTTGTAAATTTACCTTTTTAACATTGTAACCATAAAATGAAAATTCTGAGTGTTTTTTTTTACAACTTTCCCATCCAGAATCCAATATTCTCTCGTGAAGAGTAGTTTGTGCCCAACTGTCAAACAACGTCAGCTCTAAGAAGTCGAGTCTTTTGAGTATTAGGGTTTTCTGGTTCCAAATTTCTTAATACAAAGAAAGTGAAATGTACACAACTCTGATATAGCACTTATCTGATGCAAAAAGATAGGGCTTTTCATATTCAGACCCAGATCAATCTGGATTGGACCTCATGTTGAGCTCTTTCTCTCACTCTCTTGTTCAACGCCCCATCCTTCTACCCTCAGCACGAATTAGGGTTTCAAACCGTCACCACACTTCATTGCCACTCACCCGCAGTTTTCGGATCTCTCAATCTCATTCAGAGTCTTCAAAGAATGTAAGTAATTATGAAGTTCAATCGCTATCTATATAAATACATACATTCACACACACACTCTTACTTTAGAGTGCGTAAAAACTATCTATTTATGTTGGATTAGGGTTGTTGTTGTGGATTAAAATTGTTATCTCATGTTAATTTAAATGTAATTAAATTAATTCATTGGATTTCGATGAGTTTTGGTGCTTATTGTTATGACAATGAATAACTTGACTCGTACATGCTTATTAATATATACATTTTTTGTGTGTATATTTGGTTATTTTGCAGAAATGGAAAATATCTTGCTTTAGGCAGGAAGAATTTTCTTCACGGGCCGAAAAGCCTGAGTTTATTGAAGATATTCTTCATGAGGAATTGGTGAAGCCGGAATTTGATAAACCAGGTGTCATTAAAAGAAATTGGATTTCAAGTCTTCAAGAGGTATTTTTTTCCTTTTTAAGTTTACTTAATATTCCTGATATATTAATTGGTCTCGAGTGCCATAGAGATGAAGGGTTGCAGCTTAGTTATTAAAATTATTCATTTACTGCCCGCTTCCTTTGTTGCCTTTAAGGCATGTGACAGATTAAAAAATTGTAGAGAATGTCCCAGCTAGGGAAAAACAAGTCCAGATTTCGATGGGTTTGTGACTCAACTAATAGTTGTCCCCTGCTTAAACTATTTAGATTGCGAATATGGGGGACATGCATATAGTTGATGTATGCAATGGCACTATGATACGCTACGCCGAATAATCAGCATGGTCTCCACAGTTGAAGAGATATTTTCACATTTTACTTTGTAATGATAAAATTTACCTGATTTAGGATTTTCCTGAGGATACAAATTATTTTAATGGGATTAAGGCAGGGTTTGACGGAACTGCCAAGCATGGGAGATCTTTTGTTTTGAGTTATAATTAGATTTCTGTATACAATTTCTTAGCTGCTGTAGTATAAAAGTAGGAGTTCAGATATAGATTGCACAAAACAAATGTAATCTTATTACCATAGGTAATACTTAATACTGGTGTTTGCCCCAGCAGTTGTATTTGGTGAGACAGTCAACATGTAGACCAATGCTGTCTGGTGATAATTTATACCTCATAGGGAAAATTAATCATGGGTAAATTGGATTGAACAATGTGTATGGCCAATTTAAACAATTAAGACAATAGCTTTGACTGTTAAGATAAAACTTTTCGTACAGAACAGATTATTTGGAGTTGCCTGGTTTGTTTTCCACCCTGATTTTAAATTGCAGTGGTGGTGTAACATTATCGGAAGTATTAAGCAATACGTATCGGGAATCAGAAACCTCTGCCGTGATATTTTTTCAATCCCTATCAAATCTCTTAAAAGTCATTGATATGCATATTTTAATCTTAGTTTGTTACATTAGAAATAGAATTATGTTGTAAATTATTCATTAATGAGATTATTATGAAATAAATAGTCAACAAATAGCATGATATTAAAAATTAATTTAGTACTTTAGTTTAATTAATTATGGAAAAACAGAAAATAAATTAATACAACAAAAAAGATAAACACATATAAATAATGAATTATGCTCATAAATTATACAAACTAAATACTATGAAAAAAACTAGTCTACTACTTTAGTATGATTAATTATAATTATAAAAAAAAGAAAATAAACACACATAAACTATGAATGAGCTCATATGAACTATAGAGAACAAAAATGTTAAGATGGTGTCTTGAATTCTAAGAGTAAGAGGCCTTTTTTGAGGACAAAGGTTTGATAGGCCAAAAGGACAGAGGAAAATGCCTGAGCAGCTTTTCCTGAGGTCTAGGTGCAGCACCCCAGCCCAGTATTTTTGGTAACCTATTTTAGATTTTGGATCATAAATGGAATGAAGAAAATGATGAAAAAGTCTTAAAATCAACAAATGGAAGTCCTTAGAAGTGTTTGAGAGAGAGAGAGAGAGAGAGAGAGATTCAACTCAGGCCTGAACCTATTGTAACGGCCTTTACTCCTATAACAGAATGTAATGGCCATTATGGCCAACACAGTTATGTATCGGCCAATATGGCTAGGAATTTTGTCCTCTCTGATATATCGGAGAGCTATCGATAATGGACTTCCGAAAACACTGATATAGAATGGCCTATATGACACGTATCGGCCGTTTTTTTAACTCCATAGTTTCCGCTAGATGAAGTAGAAGAAAAAATGAAGTGAAGTACTTCAACAACTATTTCAACATTTAATACTTGTAGGATTCCAACTTTCTTTCTTTGCCTCTACATTTTTATGACCAAATGGAGTATTCTTTTTCTCTTCTCATTTCTGGAAATGGAAAATGATTTTCACTTTTGAATAGGAAGTATCCATAAATGTTACCATGAACATAACTTGTCACACACACACACACACACACACACACACACACACATATATATATATATATACTTTTTATAGGTAAATCACACACATGCACGCACACTTTTGCCCTTAAGGGGACTTGAACCCTCAACCTCCCATATGGGGAAGTGGAGGAGATAACAACTAAGTTAGAGCTTGTTAGTAACATTACTTGTCAAATATGTGTATGTGTGTGTGTGAACAATTTTATTATGCTTGTGAAATAAAGTTTATATATATCATGGAACTGGTCAGATGGGTGTACGTGTTCACTGATGGGCTTCATGTTGTTTCAGGCTGCAGATGCAGTGTTTGGAGCTATCGGAAAACCATGGACTGTGCCATGGACAGCTGAGACAATACTTCAGGTTAGTATTTTCCTCATTAATACTCTTATGATGATTCATCCAGGAGAATGCATGTAGACAAGATCCCATCCATATAAGTTACTCTCAAAGAAGGGTGTCAATTTAATTATCAAAAAGAAAACAAAAAAAAAATGATGGGGTTTCAATTGAAAAGAAGCAAGTTTCTTGAGAATTGAGAGATATGATTAAAGGGTGTTTTTCATTCATGGCTTTCAACGGAGGATTTCTCTTTGCTTCTTGAAATATCTTGGATACTCCACTCAATTCGGGAAAGCCTTAAAATCAAATTAACTGAGGAAGACTAGGCAAGTACCATCCTTGCCTTCACATTTTTTTTCTCACCACCTTAACCCACATTAGTTTTGCTTTACCGCAGTTCTTGTAGAACCTTTTAACTTGATCAAATAACTCCTCCTTACTGATGCATTCATTGGTCATCATTGCATAGGGCTGAACTCTCTTAACCAAATTTCCCTTGTCCTCCATTTATGCTACCTTTAGTTCTCATGAATGGAGATATTTTCCTTCCATCTTTCTCAGGGGTACATCTATACTATATTCCTAGTTTGTTGCTCTGTATTTGATAGCATTTGCACTCCCGTGATGCCAGATGTCCCACAGCGTAATGGTTCTCCAAATTCAAATTTTTAGAACTTGAAACTAGTTTATTTGAAGATACAACCAGAACCATAGCTTAGTGAATTCACCTGAATTTCAAAATGATTTTGCTCCTTGTTATCCTTGTATGAATTTGGGTACTGGAATAAGACCTACATAGCTTCTCTAATTTTGAACTACCCAAACTGAACTTTAATCTATCCTTGCTACTTAGTGACTTGTGATATGTTTAAATCAATCATAAAAGACTAGTAATAAAAATAATTATGGTGATGCAGGTTATGTTCCTATGGATTGCCTCATTCTGTTTTGTGGGTTCTTGGATGATTCCGTTTGGAGCTCATATGGTGGGTTTTAGCAAGGAATCTCTAACATACAGAGGGCAGGCCTTGTACAGCCTTTTGACCGATGTAACCGAAGGCCTTGCTGGAATTGCAATCCTTCATCGCTGCCTGTCTCGGTTTCGTCCCCTTCCAGCCGATTGGTTTAGATTTAGCTTGAGAGGGAACTGGCTGATTGATGTTGCTCTTGGCTGCCTCATGTTTCCATTGGTCAACCGGTTGTCACAGTTCAACCTTGACCTATTGCCTCTTCTGCCTTCTACGCCTGTCACTTATTCAAATGTGGAGCAGTCAATTCTGGCACGGGATCCTGTGGCAATGGCATTATATGCACTGGTAGTTTCAGTGTGTGCTCCAGTGTGGGAGGAGATTGTCTTTAGGGGTTTCCTTCTCCCCTCCTTGACCAAATACATGCCTGTATGGTGCTCGATCCTTGTGAGTTCAATTGCATTTGCTCTTGCACATTTCAATGTACAGAGGATGCTGCCACTAATCTTTCTTGGAGTGGTGATGGGTGTAATTTTTGCACGGTCGAGGAACTTGTTGCCATCTATGCTCTTGCATAGTCTCTGGAATGGATTCATTTTTTTAGATTTGATGAAATAGAATTCTTGCTTCATACTTCGAATACAGATCAATTGTTGTCGATTCCACATCAATGAAGCACAGAATTTGATAGATTTTGTTGCTATGGGGGCAATATCTGCAGAATGCAGTAGAGGTCCAACCATTGCACAGACACTTGCAGACGGGCTATTCTCTCAGGTCATACAGATTCAGTGAATCAATCTGATGTTTATTTGTTGTTTCGTTTCTCTCTCTCTAATTATAATGGCTGAAGGAAAAAGGAGGAAACTATTAACATGGTATTTCAAGAAAGATCTTGCGTGTCCACATTGTAATACCTTGTTCAATATTTTGCTTGTGAACTGGTCAGATGTTATTCTTGAACACTTTTTAATGAATATTTAAACCTGTTAATGTTGACTTTTGTTTGGAACCCTAAGATTGATATATTTGCTGAATTTGTTGGTGCCTAGTCGATGCACTAAAAACCCAATTTCAGATCGAGTTGGAAACTCGCTTGGCCTGCATTTCTGGTTGCCTTGAGCATTATTTTTTCAATCTTACGTGCTTGGCCCTACTCTGTGCCTGCATAATATTTGCAAGATGTTGTAAAGTTGATAAGACAATATTAGTTACACAAGTGCATACTAATATTTACGTGGTTCGACTTCAGGCTTACGTTCACACACAAGGGAGAAAAGATTTTATTATTTATGTAACTGAGTACAATAAATAATCTCACTAGGTTCATAACAAGTTACTATTTTTATTCTTAGTCAAACTATCTTTCAAATGTTTCTACCATTTTTTATATATAGGTTATTTTGCTGCCTTGGGATATCTTACCGCCTTAACTTTCTTTGTCGCCTCAAGATGTTTCATCATATAGCATCACCTAAGGATGTTGCATCATTTAGCATATGGTATATCACATGATAGCATGGGACCCACTAGTTTACAATGCTCACTCTTGGGTGTCATGCTTCTTTAATGGCTCAAATCTTTGAGTGGGAGCATATCACATTTGTGTATTAGCTTCTTAAAAGTTATTGTTGGTAATGCTTTAATGAATAAATCTGTCAAATTGTCATTGGAGCATATTTATTGTACATTAATATCACCGCTCTTCTGGAGCTCATGAGTATAAAAGAACTTTGGTGAGATGTGTTTGGTTTTATCTCTTTTAATGTAACCTCTCTTAATTTGTGCAATGCACGCTACATTATCTTCATATATTGTTGTCGGACTCTCTTTAATGGAAGACAACTTACATAATTCCTGAATATGTTGGACTATAGATTTTAACCATATGCATTCTCGACTTGTCTCATGAAATGCAAGAATTTATGAGTAATTTGAGAAAGTAGCAGTCATTGTTTGCTTTGTAGATCTCCATGATATAGCAGTGTCACCACAGGTAAATACATACCCAGTTTGTTACTAGTCTTTATGTAGATCAGAAAGATATTCAACATCAGCATATCCAACTAACGGTGATTTGGATCCTCTTGAATAAAACAAGCTCATATTAACTGTCCTGCGTAGATAGCAAAATATTTGTTTGATGCCATTCCAATGTCTCTGAGTTGGAGCAGAGCTATATTTAGCTAGCAAATTGACAGCAAATACAATGTCTAGTCGCGTACAATTTGTAAGATACTTGATAGCACCAATTGCACTAAGATATGGTATTTCAAGGCCAATGAGCTTTTCATCACCTTAATGAGGGCAAAAAAGATCTTTGTTTATATCAAGTAAGCGGACAACCACAGGTGATATTAATGGGTGTGCCTTATCCATATAAAATCATTTCAAAATCTTCTATGTATATGTCGATTGATGAAAAACGATTCCTTCTAGGAAATGTTCCATTTACAGGTCGAGAGAAAATTTTATTTTTCTCAAATCTTTCATTTCAAACTCTTGTTTTAAATAAGTAGCCATTTTTGTGAGTTTTTCAGGAGTTCCCACAAGATTTAAGTCATCAACATATACTGCCACTATTGTAAATCCAATATTCGATTTATTTATGAAAATGTAGGGACATATCGAATTATTTGCATATCCTTCCTTTAGTAAATATTCACTGAGGCGATTGTACCACATACGTCCAGACTGTTACAATCCATATAGTGATTGTTGTAACTTGATTGAATACATGCTATGAAGATGTGAATTACTAGCTTCAGGAACCTTAAATCCTTCAGGGATTTTCATGTATATGTCTCTTTATCAAATGATTTGTATAAGTATGTTGTGACTATGTCCATAAGACGCATGTCTAGTCCTTCTCAGACTTATCAAAAATCGAAATGTAATTGCATCCATGACTGGAGAATATGTTTCCTTATAATCAACACCAGGTCTCTACGAGAAACCTTTTGCTACTAGTCTAGCTTTATCTCTGATAATTTCATTTTGTTCATTACATTTCTGTACAAATACCCATTTTTACCCTATAGGCCTTATGTCTTCAAGCGTCTGGACTATGGGTCCAAATACTTCTCGTTTTGCTAACAAGTCTAACTCAGCCTGTATTGCTTCCTTCCATTTTGACCAATCATTTCTACTTCAACATTCTTTGACACTTTGTGGTTCAGTATCCTCTTCACTTCTAGCAATTTCAAGTGATATTGAGAAAGCAAATATATGATCAATGATAATATCACTTCGATCCCCACATATCTCCATTAGATATATAATTTATTGAGTTTTCAAGTATTTATGCCTCTTTAGGGGTTGCTTGTTCCACTTTAGAGGATATTACTTTTTCAGGAAGCATTTCTTTTTCTATAGGTATTTATTTACCTTCCTCATGAGGTATCATTATACCAACGTTGGTTTTATCAATTATCATATTATGTGTGGTCTTTTCAAGATGTAATACCCTGACCTGGGTTAGCACATATACCGAGGTAGACCGGGTCGGGTATTGTACTATCAGATGTAACCGAGCTGTTAAAGCTCTATATATTATGACCTCATATGTACTATACGACTATGGAACCTAAACAGTGTTAGTTATATAGTCAGTATCGGGCAGTACCCGAGCTACCCAGGGCCATGCCTCGTAATGCGTGCATGCACGTATTTCCATGCATGCATATGTATATGTATACATGTAGCCAGTCCAATATTAGTGTATGTATGCAGCCTCAAAAATCAGTATGTATATGTACAATGAGTATATATATATATATGTATAAAATAAGTATAACTTATGTATTATACATGTGTATATACATAATATAATATATATATATATATATGTATACAATGATAAAATGAAAAAGAAAAGACAAGAAACAAAAAAAAGGAAGCTGCCTAACAGGTCTCAAAGTGTGTATGTGTCGGTTAGTGTGAAGTGTGTGTAGATATATTATATACATATAATATATATATATATATATATATATATAAATATCTTACACAAATTGAATGCAAAGCTGCATTCTTAGAAGAAGAGAAAGTGAAAATTTAATGGGGTAGAGAGTTGGGTCAAGGAAGGCTGCAAGTGGAGAAGAATAGAGAGAGAAAGAGAGGAGAGAGAAAGTGAAGTCGGTTGTGGGTCTATATATATATATATATGCATCCGTGAGTTAAAGAGGAAAACAGAAGGGAAAAATCGAAGAGGGAAGAAGCAGAAGTGAACCAAGAGGAATACAGATGTGAAAGAGGAAACCTGCAACAAGAAAAATCAGGTAAGTGGGTCTTATTTTGTTTTTGGTTTTAAGAGCATGATAGGTAGTTTTAATAGTAGGGTATTACAGAGCATGAAATAAGGATTCAAACCCAAAAAGAATCAAGAAAATTGGTTGAGAATTAACTAAGAAAACAGTAGTTACAGGTATGAGAGAATAATCGGGTTCACCTATATTTTATACATGAAACCACGATTTAATTGTCTAGAAATAAGCCTATGAAGTGCAGAAACTAAAATGAAAAAGAAATAAGTGAAAACAGTGAGCAACCGAGTGTAGAATTGAAAATATCCAGTTGGCCGAAAAATCGGCCGGGGCTCTTGTTTCCTATATTCATGGGGATTCAGAGGAATTAGATGGAAATGGAGGGTAGATTTGGAGTCCTTGGGAAGAAAGGAAGGAAATGGCATTGAAAACGGGGTGGAATAAGGTCGGATTTAGGTTGCCGTCACCGGAGATGGTGACGAAACCCTAATAAACCCTACCGGAGTAATGGGGAAGACGACATGTCGGGTTAAGAAGGAATTGGGTTTGGGTTGGATCCGTGTCAGGACCCAACCGAATTAGAAACGGGTAAATGAAATGGCACAGTTTTGTTAAGTTTAAAAGATTTTGAAATTGAATTGGGACTGTTTGGTTCCTAGGGTAAGAAATTGAATTTGAAATTGAAATTGATTTGGGAATAGGGATACCTATTCCAGTTTTGAAGCCTAACCACTATTTGGTTATCCCTATTTAGAATAGGATTTTTAGAAATTATAATTTGACCCAGAAAGTTACAAAATTTACAAACTGACCCTCCAACTGTTAATAATTGTGATTTGACCCCCAGAATAAAATATTAATTAAATATTAATATATTTAATTAATTTAAAATAAATAAAAAATTACGAAAATGCCACTGAGTCAAAAAGCAGTCAAACAGACTCCGATTAAAATAAATAAATAGTGAATTTTTACTATTTCGAGTATTCCGGACTCATCCGTGGGGTTTGATTTACGAAAAGAAGTCCCAAGAATTTAGAAACCGTAAAAGCATAAATGACCATTTTACCCTTTATAGTAACGATGTCCAAATTAAACATATGAATAGTATATTTTAACTATCTCGGACATCCTAAGACCAAAGGTGAGGTCCGTTTAGCAAGACGAGGTCCCAAAAAATAAAAAGACTCGTAAAAGTGCAAAATGACCATTTTGCCCTTTTTAGTATAGAAGTCCGAATTGAATTCCGCGAAAGCCTAAATAAACTCTGTTCGACATTCCAGATTCAATAGTAGAGTCTATTTAAGTAAAAGAGAAACCAATAGTAAAGAGGCATAAAATTTGTTGAATAGCATAACTTATGAAAAGGTAAACTGAGATATATTGTCTATTGATAAATAAGGATTTCAAAGAGGAAGAAACAGTGACTTGAGTTTATTGTGAAAGAACAGAAACGGTTTAAGAAGTAAGTAATCTCTGATCTCTGTACATATTACATTCCCAGCCATGTCAACAGTTTTTCTTATATCATCTATTGTACTCCACACATATCAGAACGTTTATCAAGTCCACATTGATATTGCTTTATCTTGTGGAAAGTATTTATTGACTGTTGTATATCTTGATCATGATTCTGTACGCTCTGTACATAGGCCTCAAGGGGCAAGATCTCAGCAGCCCAGTTTATATTGGCCTGTTAAGGCAACAATTTCTTTCGCTGCTAAGATAGTGTTATTGCATTTACTGTTTATTGGATTTAGCATGATCTTGATATATTATATTATAGCCGGATTTGTGCTCAGGTACAAACTCCATCTGATGCTTATTAGACCTACGGGTCGAGAAAACGGAATAACAAGTGGTATTTAAAATGGCAGCTAAACTAGGATCTGCGAGGCGAGTATTGAACCGACGGGTTAGTGCTTGGCTGAGAGATCGAGGAAAAGAGAATAAAATGAATTAAGGGGTATGCCGGGCCCCAAGTTAAAGTGCATCCACATTGTTGTTATCAGTATCTCTTATTTATTATCATAGCTTGATCATGTTATACCATTATGAATGATCATGAGATTTCACAGCTTTTTGAGTGCATATGATTATACTTGAGACGGCTCATGACTGTAGCTTGTATGATTATATTATCAGACAGATTTCATTGCTTTATCATTTGATTTTCTATCATCTGATATTGAGTTCTATATTCATTGACTGGCTAGCATCTCTGCATTTATCCTAGTTCTTTCATGGATAATGCTCTCTATATTCACATACACATGGCAGAGCAAAGGAGAATTACTTATTGGGCTTTCATCAGCTCACCCCCCAACCTACCACCCCTTTCAGGAAATGAAGCTGTAGAAGAACAGTAGCTGTAGCAGTAGCAGTCAGTTAGATGGCAGTGGACATTACTTTTGAAGTTGTAAGTGTAATACTCAGTACAGACAGTCTTGTAGCTCTCTTATGTTATCCACGTCTTGGGGATGAACAGTTGTATTAAGAAATTTTGTATTCCGCATTTTGTAAAACATTATATAAATTACATGCAGCTTTTATTTATTTTATTCCGCATTAGTTGTTGCATGTTAGAAGCACTGATTGTGTAGCAAGTTGAGACCCTTGGTTCGACAAGCAGCGTCGGATCGGGTGCGCGACACGAGATCCGCATAGGGTGGGGTCTCGAGTCGTGACACAAGAGTTGCCATTTCTTTTGTTCCTTGTGTCTTCCTCTTTCGGAGAAGCTTGTCTTTCGCACCAATGGGTCTACTACACTTCAGGCGTGCTATAGATTCATTTGTTGCTGTAGTAACAGATTGTCCTACAAGGATATCGATTTGTGCAGGGGTATTTGCAGCTGGTATGTGCGATTTCTTTATTTTCTTTGTATTAGTGAATGTATCCAGTAATTGATTTACAATACTTTGCAAATGAATGATTCTTTGAACTTCTAGTTCACATCGATTAGTACAAGGATCAAAATGAACTAATGTTGTTGCATTCCATGAAATTTCATGCTGAGTTTTTGGCTTCAAATTCTCTCCCCTTAATGGTGGGAAGACTACCTCATCAAAATAATAATCTGCAAATCGTGCAGTAAATAAATTACTTGTTAGGGGCTCAAGATATTTTATGATTGATGAAAAATCAAAACCAACATAAATTCTTAATCGTCTTTGGGGGCCCATTTTAGTACGTTGTGGGGGTGTTATAGGGACTTATACAACATAATAAAAAATTCTTAAGTGAGACATTGGTAGATGGCCAAATACAATTTGTAAATGGGAATATTTGTGATAAGTAGTTGGCCTAATACGAATTAATGTAGCAGCATGCAATATGGCATGCCCCTAAGCAGAGGCAGGAAGCTTTGTTTTCATAAGTAAAGGTCTAGCCATTAATTAAAGACGTTTGATCAAAGATTTTGCTAAACCATTTTGTGTGTGTACGTGAGCAACAAGGTGTTTGACATTAATTCCTATTGGCATGCAATATTCATTAAATGCTTGGAATGTAAATTCATCAGTATTTAATCGAATGATTTGAGCAGGGAATTGATAGGTTGATCAAGGAATTGTGCTCTTAATCGAATGATTTGAGCAAGGAGTCTTGCAAATGCTATATTCCGAGATGAAAGTAAACAAACATGAGACCATCTAGTTGATACATCTATCAATACCATAAAGTAACGAAACGATCCACTTGGTGGGTGAATGGGTCCACATGTATCTCCTTTAATGCGTTTCTAAAACACTAGGGATTCAACACCCACCGTCGTGGGAGATGACCTTATTATCAGTTTTTCTTGAGAACAAATAGTGCATGAATATTAGCATGGTAAAAGAATCTTCTGGTTCTTTGAAGGATGTTCATGTAAATTCTCAATGATTCTCCGTATCATTATTGTTTCTAGGTGGCCAAATCGGTCGTGCCAAAGTACAAAAGTATTTGAGCTAGTGAAATTCTGATTCATCAGAACGTGTGATTCAATGACATTTATAGTAGTTTGGTATAGTCCCAAGGAGAGAGCATGAAGTTTCTCCAAGAAGCTCTTACTGTTTGAAATCATAGATGTGATACAAAGGTATTCCATATGACCTTCATTAATGGCCTCAATATGATATCCATTTTGGCGGATATCTTTAAAACTAAGCAAATTTCTTTTAGATTTGCTAGAGTATAAGGCATCATTTATATGAAATATTGTCCCATTTGGCAATATCATGTCAGCTCTTTCAGAGCCTTCAATGATGTTTGCAGCACCAGATATGGTGTTTACATTAGCTTTACATACTTTCAGAGTAAAGAAATGTCTTTTATCTCGAAGGATTGTATGAGTAGTGGCACTATCTACTAGACATATATCTCTATTATCCATCTGGAATCTATCAATTCATTATAACGTATTAAAAATAAAGACATGAAAAAGTTAAATTGTATTGAAGTAACATAATTCAACATTACAGTGAGTTAAATAAAACAACACAAATACTACAGTAGGTCAGACAACATAATATAACAAAGAACACTAATTGACATGTACGTCCCCATCACATATTAAATAGTCAATTCTTCCACTAGGATTTGCAAAGAAATCTGAGACATCTAGGTATGTAATATCCGCGGGATCATCAAAAAAATTCATAATATCATCAATAACATTCACAGGACTATTAGTAAAATTTGTTTATATTTCTTTTCCCTTTTCCTTTAGTGATGCTTGATAAAGATTTACAAAATGTTTAGGTGTACGACAGGTAGGCGACCAATGTTTTTTTTCACTATAACGATAACAAGATTCTTCACGATCTTGGACTAATTTTTTTTCCCCTTTCATTACTTTGATTTAATATTATTATTACATTTCAGGTGTTGCGGTGTGTCTCTTCTGGGACAACTAGGAGAATTATTCTTGTGACTACCTCGGTTTGAGTTATTATGCTTGCCGCAACCGCGACCAGGTCTATGGCCATATCCACGCCCACGCTGCAAAACAATATTCGACACATGAAATGTAGAGATGTCTTTTCCAGCATATCTGCATTTGTAATATTTTATCCGTATAATTTTAATTGTGAAGTAATTCTGAATAATGTAGAATTGTATTCACTGACTGATTTAAAATCCTGCAATCTCAGGTGCAACCAATTATATCGAGTCCTTGGGAGAATGATAATATGCTGGTGGTCATACCTTTCTGTTAAACTTCTCCAAAGGATCAGTAGATCTTTCACCGTGAGATATTTCGCTTTTAGGCTTTCGTGAATATGATGACAAAGAAATATCAATGCCTATGCACGATCCTTAAAGGATGCAATATTTTATTCTTTAATAGTATCACCAAGACTACTAGCTTCAAGGTGAAACTCAGTATCAAGGATCCAAGATAAATAATTCTTTCCAATGAAATCCAATGCAGCGAACTCGAGCTTGGTGAGATTTGACATAATATAGATAAGATAAAGAGAATATTTATATTCAAATGTACTAAATATTACCTCTATTTTAATACCTCTATAATGGACCAGAGCTTTGTGCTCATAACGTGTTGTAAATTTGATAGACAATACCAGTCACACAAGTCTACACGAATATTTATGTGGTTCAGTTTCAGGCCTACGTCCACGGATAAGGGAAAAAATATTTGATTATTTATGTAAATGAGTACAATAAAGGACTTCACTAGGTTCACAATAAGTTATTACTTTCAGTCTCAGTCAAACTATTTTTCAAATGTTTCTACCATCCTCTATATATAGATTATTTTGCCACTTCAAGATATCTTACCGCCTTAACTTTCTTTGTTACCTCAGGATGTTTCATCACATAGCATCGCCTAAGATGTTTCATCATATAGCATATGGTATATCACATGATAGCATGGGACCCCTTAGTTTACAATACAAGAGTAATTTTAGTCTGAAGGGAACAATATATTATCGAAGAAGTATATTTTTAGCATAAATGGAGTCAAGAATTTACTCTTGGAGGAGGGACCTTGTTCTTATTATTCAAGTCTAAATTTAAATTTCAAGTATGAAAATTAGATATTAATTGATAATATTTTTAATAACTAACTAAATTCATGAACATAAAAGAATTGACAAATTAGAGACTATATAAAACAATTTAAAAAATAAGAGTCAAGTGTTAAAAACTTTAAAAATAAGGACAAAAAGTATAAACCAAAGAGATATATTATAGTATATATGTCAATGGAGTCCTAAGTAGGGATTTTGTTTTTATTGTACAATCATAAATTTAAAAATTTAAAAATATAAAAAATTAAATGTTTTGGCAAAAAATTAAATTCATTCTTGCTCCAAACTCCCAAGCAGTTTTAAAAATTTGGTATGTGCTCCAAATATTATTGATTTAATCTTTTGGAAGTTAAAGCAGTTCTTTTTTATTTGATGAATGATAACAAGGATACTATATTATTGTTATCTCTTCTTAAACTAATAATAAGCAGTCTACGTCAAGATATTTATTATTTATTTCTTCTAGCTTATATCTTCTAAATTCACCCAATCACTCTAAAATTTGTTGAAGATAGAGGTATATTCTACATCTGAATCTTGTTTATATAACAAAAATTATTTAAGAGTTTCGATGTTAAAAAACTAAGTAGATTTAATCAAATGATATGATTAATACATCTATAGGTTTGAACTTAGAGAAACTGCATATACCTTCTAATGGGTATGTTCTACTTTTGCTTCTATCTTCTATTCATCTATTTTTTCTTGCTTTTCTGTCTGCTTTTGGTTATGTTTGGATGTTCTTGTTTCACTTTCTCTGGATGGACTTGTCTTTACCTCAATGTCGACTGCCTCAATGCCTGAACGCCTATCCACGACTTAATGGTAACACAGCACAACATAATGGCTTACTACGGCCAAGATGAGAATGATGTATATAGAACTATTGGTTTTAGAATTAGGATTTTGTTGGAGATTGGATAATCAAAGAAATAATAACATTTGGACATAGACAAGAAAAATCAATACTCCATTAGAAACTTCAAAATGAAATATAGACCCTAATGTTCTCACCTATAGATTAGTGAAACTTAGTTCATACTATTGGAAATAAAATGCATAAGACTGGAAGAAAAGAACTTTCTAAAATACAAAGAGTTGTATGTAAAGCTTCTATCAACCAAAATTGATTGTCGTTTTCATCTTCTAGAGACCCTTTATATAGACAAGTGAAGGGGACATCAAACATCTCTTCATATTGGAAGAGATAAGGGTTTTTAGTAGGGAACCTGCTTTATCTGATTGGAGAGTGTTGATTGAGCTGACTATGAGCTGGAAAGTCAATTTCATCTTATTTTCTGTCTTTTTCTTCTATCTTTGACTTCATTTGCTTTTCTGAATTTGTCTCCTTTTGCTTTTGCTTCTCTAGCACTATGAGATTTACTTCATCTCGGATTATTTCATTCATCATCCCTAAACATGTGTAGTCTAGTCAAGGTAGTGCGATATGGACTTGTTGAGGTGGAGTTTTTTGTCTATTATTTCTACTATTCCATTGTTGGCAACTGACATCTGAAGTATGCACTTTGAGTGGTAGAATGAGTATACCAATTTTCTTGGGCATCTTGTAATTTCCATGTTATCTCTTTAACAACGAAACATCTTTGTCTAATGAGATCTTCTGCCCATAAATCTGCTTTCAGTATTTCTTCTGAGGAAACAACTTCGGATGTTATTGGTTCATTTGTGAGGCGCGGTAAGCAAAACCCTGGGATTCTACGTCCATTGCTAAAATCTTATGGTATTAACCCCACAAGGATATTAAATGGAGTATAATCTATTATAGCTTCTAAAATTATATTAAACATTTCTATGGGAAGAAAGTCTAAATTTGTTATATCTGACTCAATTGTGATTTGGGCGACTAACTCCGAATCAAACAATGATCTTTTTTATTTTTTACTTTCTTCGTCTTTTTGGTTTTCTCTATTCTCAAATATCAATCCCATAGGTAGATATTCAAGATAGTCGAAAACCGTCTGAACTTTATCTGGAAGGTCTTGATCTTGCAATGTTTTTATGCATACTAAAACTTTGATTTTTTCTGAAACATAATCTGGACTAAGAATCTAGATAAAAGAGAAAGAGATATTTATTGAAACTTCAAAAAAGATCCTCTCATATTTGAGTTTTGTGATATAATTTTGATTTGAAGATCCATATGCTTAGGAATAGGTTTTATTTTGAATTTGATTTTGGACGTTTTGCCCGTATGACCTGTTTTTGAATGACTTGAGCATGAGTCTGTTCTTTCTCATGTGTCCAACCACTGAGACAATGTTCTGTTTGGAATCTACTTTTAGGCCTTCTGAGCCATTAAGCCACAAAGCATCTGCTACTATGAGTTCTTCATTTGAAAAGAACTTTTTGAATCTGTGAAGTTCTGGGAATTGCTGATATTTTTTTGTAGGTAGGTTAATGTAATCCTCCTAGCATTTTGTTAAGTATAACAATATGATTTGAGTACTTTCTTGGTGGAATTAGAATCTCATCAATTTCCTTTAGTATAGGATTTGACTCTTTGGCTATAATTATGAGATCTAGAGATTCTTCTAAAGCATCGTCGAATTCATTTGTTCTGCGAAATATGCCAACTCGAGAATCACTAAAACTTCTAACTACATTTGTCACCTTTTCCTCTATTGTTCAATATCTTATTTAACTTGTATCCTCATAACTTATGTTTATAATAAAGGATTCTTTTCGGTTGGTTTGTTTCTTTATTAGATAAATTATACTTGTCTCTTTTAAAATTTTTGATAATCATAAATAATACCTCTCTTTTTTTTTTAAATTATATTTCACTCTCTAATATATTTTTCTGTCTAAACACTGTTAATGAACATTTACCCTCATATTTTAATTACATTTTTAAGTCAAAATTTCAACGTCGTATCATTCCTTCTTTCTTATCCCTCTCACATATATATACACACATACAACTCTGAAAAGCTACAACTGAAGAACACAATTGGGAGAGAAAACCACTTTATTCTCGCCACCATCACCATCACCCCGCACAACCACTGGCACTACAGTCACGGCCATTGGCGGCACTATTATCTTCAAATGAAACCCACCATCATCAAGACCAAAAATTGCCCACCACTATCACACATCACTGCTACTCCCACTCACCACCCACATCTCTTTCCCCGTCATCACCACCTTCACAACTGATGACCACTGTAATAACCGCACACGACCCATTTTTACCCACCACTCACATCTCAAAATCACAATCACTCTCTGCCATCCCAATCTCTCTCTCTCTCTCTCTCTCTCTCTCTCTCTCTCTCTCTCTCTGTGTATATATATATATATATATATATATATATACACAAGCACATGCGAACCTAGATACACACAAAACACATACGCACCCTCATAGTTGTTTATTAATAATCAATTCTTGTTTGCAACTAGGAAAATGAAGGAAAAGTAAACAAAATTAAAATTTTAAAACCCAAATTTTTGCCCTAACTATCTTGTTATACCACCAAATCAAGAATTGGTCACCACCAATCTTAAGATTGCACATAATCAATCAAACCCAAATGGCAAGAGAAATTAAAAAGCTCTGTAATTGCTAGTTCAAATCTAAAAATCCAAGTTCTCCACACACACATAACCACTGTCATGCCCATAAATCATTAGAGTTTCAAAAACTTTTGATTTTTACTCAAACACCCTCAAATCCATTGTTACAAACAAATATATTATTGATCCTAAAAGACATCAAATCTAGCAACGAACAACAAACCCAACAATTTTCCCATTAAACCACCCTATTTTGGGTCAAAGTTGGTTCACGTGCATGGTTAGTGCATCCGGTTCGGCAACAACGTCAATGTAGACGATGGCAACAAGTCAGACTTTTCTTTCTCTTGCACCACACGATCTTCGCCTAAGGTAGTAGAGGAGAGAGGTTTGGTAAGCGGTGGCAGGGGCTTCATGATCGTGCACAGAGTGAATCCTGAAACAAATTGAATATAGGAGAATGAAGATCTAAGAAACAAGATACTGACAACACTATTTATACTATATATAAAGGAATTAGCAAAATATATCTACTAATTGAAATAGTTTGCATAAACATATATATATATATATATATATATATATACAGAGAGAGAGAGAGAGGGGACGGGAGTTGTTGAGAGAAGTATTTTATATCTATATATATATATATATATAGATATATTAGTTTATAAAAAGTTACTTTTCACTTACAAAAGGATAAGTTTGATATTTAAAAATATTATTATGTTGATGTCACTTAATTCCGTTAGTGGCATTAACAGTACTTGCCGGCAGGGTGGATTGTTTTTAACATTAAAAGGTTAAGGGGTACTATGTAATTTAAAATATATATATATCATCTGTAATTATTAAAAGTTTCAAGAAAGATTGTTATAATTTATTCTTTTTTATTTTCTTGATAATTTTTATATCATGCTTAGTCCATTTTAATGGATTAGTTTGATATTCTTTTAAGCTTAGCTATGAGGCCTATTTTTTTCTCTACTATGTTTTTTAGGAAATCTGAAGAGCAATTTAGTGTACCTAAAAAAATTGTAATTCTTTTCTATCTTTTATTTCTTCTAGAAAGTTTAAGAGTTTCTTTGTGATATGTTCTTATAGTCTTATCATTTCTTTCATTTTAGATTATGATATTATGAGACCGTGTTCTAAGAATTCTGAGATTATGAGTTTGAGGTGCTTATAATATTCTGATTTTGTTTTGCTTGCTATTAAGAAATCATCTATGTAAACAAGACAAAATTCTAAATATTTACTAAATATATTATCCATTCTTCTCTGAATACCTTAGGGGTATTCTTATATCCAAATGGCATAACTAATCATTCATATTTTTCTTGAAAGACATTGACACTATGTTTGGATGGAAGGAATTGGAAAGAAAGGGAAGGGAATGAGAAGGAAGAGAAGCTTATATCATGTTTGTTTTAAAAATTAAGAAAGAAAGGAAGGGAGAAGGAGGGAGGGAGAGCTTAACCCTCGTTTGAACAATTTTGTTATCCCTCCAAAAGTGGGAGAAAATAGAGAGAAATGAAACAAAGATTTAATGAATTTTTAATAATATCAATATTATCCTTAAAATTGTAAAAGACAAAATAAAAATGACACATCTATCCTAGGACATCTAAATACACATTGTTTCCCTTTTTTTTCTATACACAACTTTGCTCATTGCTGTTGCTGCTGCTGCGCAGGTTCTCACTTTTCTTTCAGTTCAATTTTTCTCTTATTCAATCCTTGTACAACACACATCCACATATATATATATATATATAAATATATTAGATTGTAATTTATTATAATAGTCAAAATACTAATTATTAGTATGCTTAATTTTAAAGGGTATAATAGTAAAATAATATAAAATCATTTTCTTTCCTTTTTCTCTTTTATCATTCCCAAATAAGATGAAATGATATATTAGTTTTTCCTCTCCTTTCCTTTCATTAGTTATCCAAACATAAAAGAGAGATTACCCTCTCATCTCCTCTCATTTCCTTTCCCTCATAACTAATACTCTCATCTCATTTATTTTTCCTCCTACTTATCCAAACGAACTGTGAATGTTGTCCAAGGAATAGATTCTTCTAACATTTTAATCTGCCAAAATTAATTTGCAGTCAAATTTGCTAAACCAAGATCTATCTTCAATTAAGCTGATAAGAGACTTTTTATCTTGAATCTCATAAGAATCAAATACACAATTTTTATTAAGTTTTCTATAGTATATGACCATTGTCTTTTTCTTTCTGATTATCTCTGCATGATCCTCAACAAAGAATGTTGGCGAATTATAAGGATTGTTTGAGGGTTTGATAATATTTTGATTTAGCATTTCTACTAGCTGTATTTTGAATTATTTTCTATCATCTATGCCAATGATGATTTGCTTACCATTTGATATACCACAAAATGGCAAGACCAATCATCACTTGACACGTGTATCTACAGTTCAGCCCATGTTCGGCCAGTTCAGCCCAAGCTCGGCCAGCACAGCTCGCGCTCGGCCAGCACAGCTCGCGCTCAACCATTCAAGTCAGACCTACAGGTCTGAAGGGGCCGAGCACATTCCTCCAAAGCAGATCCACATTCAAGCAGAGCTCACGGGATTGAACACAGAATTCCGAAGTAACACTCCAGAGCTCATGATCACCTTAACATCTGTCGAGCAGAGAATAAGGAAACAGTCTTTTACAAGGAAACTGCCACACATGTTTATCTCTATTGTGATACAATGTCCAACAAGGTAACTGCTATCTCCGATAATCGAATCCCTACTTTCATGGCTCCAAATCCTAATCAACTTAGGAAAGCCATAACCTATAAATTAAACCCTAAAGGTATGCTCTATTTTCATGCTCATTACTTGGCTTTCATTATAGTCTTTTAATTCAATTTATTGACTTAAGCATCGGAGCAGCTACTGCCGGAGCCAACTCGGTGGTTCTTTGATCTTCTTTTTTGAGTGTTCCTTAGGGAGCCGAGCTTAGAGCATACGTGGGCCAAAAAGTGCAGCATCAGTTTGGCGCCGTCTGTGGGAAACGACAATCACCAAGTGCTCTACTGATTCAAAACTCATTCTCCTTCTTCTAAAGGGTTATGGCTCCCAATCTCCGGCCAAGGAACAATACTCAAAATCCTCAGAACCCTCAACCTCAACCGCCTGCCGGACGAGGAAGAGGACGAGTGAATGATCCCGTACAATAAGAGCTTGCCGAAGTCAAGCGGCAGAACCAATTTCTACAAGAACAACTTCTAGCTATGTCCAGAGCTCTGGCAATGTTCACCCAAAATCATGAAACTAATCCTCAGAATCCGCTTGTCACTCAGGAGGCGCAACCTACTGCTACTGTTCACGATCATGGAGATCCCCAGCCATCAGCAGTCGCCGGCAGAGAGGTACCAGCTTTCATCCCAGAGGTCCATTATCGAAGCACCACTAGGGTTCTAGTTCCTGGGGCTTCAGAAGCTAACCCTGTACCACAGGAGTCTCAACCTCAAGTGGCTCCTACACCACCAGCCCAGGAGAATCAGAATAACCTCCTAGTAATGAGCCGAGGCCATCCTGCCCCTATAGGCCCTGAAGTCGCATGGCCTGACTCACAGCAGCCCATCCTGCCAAGGGGATCGCTAAGAGCTGAGGAAGTTGCTGAATCAATGGACCGCACTGTTGTTATGAGGGGTGCTCAAAACCCCCCAGAACAAGACGATTGGCCAGGTTACTCGGCAGGTTTGCCACCCCATTCACTAATGCTATCATGGCTGAGGAGAGACCCAAGAAATTCGTTGTCCCAAAATTCACCCCTTATGATGGGACAGGGGATCTAGGGGACCATCTCTCCCACTACCAGCACACCATGGCCCTACACGGCACTTCTGACGCCTTTTTATGCCAAACATTCATGACCAGCCTCAATGGCACTGCTTTGAAGTAGTTCCATCACCTCCCGCCGAACTCAGTTATTAGTTTCTATGAGCTCGGCAGAAGATTCCTGGACAGATTCATGACCAGTAGGAGGTTGAGGAAGAGTCCTGAATTCTTGTTGAACATAAAGCAAACAAAGGAAGAGTCCCTTAGAGGGTATATTGCATGTTTCAATGTCGAACTCACTGAAGTTACAGACTGCAGCTCCAGTTTCCTTGTAGCTGCTTTGGCTTCTGGCCTTGCACAAGGAGGCTTTAGGGACTCATTGACCAAAAATCCCCTTGCGGACATGGCAGCACTCATGGACCGAGCAAGGAAATACATTAACTTGGAGGAAGCCAAAGACACTTCTAGAAAGATTAAGGAACAAGCCCAGAAAGACGATCAGAAGAAAGACAGTCAGAGGAAGGACGACCATAGGAAGGACCCTAGCTCGGCTAGGAAGAGAGCCAGAAGCCCAGAAAAAAGGGGGGTACCCAGGACTTCCTATAATTCTGGGCTAAGAGAGTTCAATAATTTTACTCCTCTGAACACCTTTCCATACCACATACTAAAGCAAGTAAGATCTCGAGAAAACCTCAGATGGCTAGAGCCTTTGAAAGGCGACCCCAACTACCGAGATCAAACCAAGTATTGTGATTTTCACAAAGACCGCGGGCACACAACTAACACCTGTAAGGCTCTCAAACACGAGATTGAGCAGCTAATCAAGAGAGGACGACTAAAAGAGTTCATCAAGCAAGACGGAGGGCAGAACCCCCGTGATGAGTGGCCCCAACAGAGGAAGCCCGACCAGAGACAGGAACAAAGGGAAGAACGGAATGAGCCTCCACGACAGAACAACCAAGTAATCTTTGTCTTACACGCAGATTCCCCTACAATTGGGACTTCCAACAAATCGAGGAAACGTTATGCTCGGGAGGCCAGGGCTACTCCCAACATCATACAGATCTCTAACGTGGAAAAAAAGGTTAAAACCTGTACCAGAAATCCAGT
>CM018048.1:2188641-2216339 GCA_008638375.1 Nyssa sinensis | reverse complement strand
TGCCGACTACGCGCCCCATTCCATATTACTGACTGGAGTCACGTCACTTAGGAGGATTTACAGGCTATTCATGCGCAGATCCTGGTATGTCTTTTATTATTCTGTTGAACTAAATTTTAACATTTCTAATGCCGTAATGTTTTGACAATGACATGCTTTACAGGAGAAGTTTGACATCGATCTCCACCTACCTCACGTAGCGAGGGCTGTGGATCGTTACTTGGGAGTCCGTTTCAGGGACTATCGACATCGTCTGCACATACACTACGAGGCGGAGGTGGCAGCCGGTAGAGAGCCCCGTGATAGACCCTACAGGGGGGTGACGGTGGAGGATTGGATGTTACTGTGCGACCGGTTCGCAAGTGATACATTCCAGGTAAAAATTGTTCAAATTACTTTTGTTGTCTGGTTTAAATCAGTATCATTTATACTAACCTTCTTTGTTTTGGCCAAGTGTAGGAACTAAGCAGGAAGAATAGCGAGAGTAGAAGCAAGCAGAAGGTGACCCACTGTGGTGGATCACGTTCTTTTGTACAGTATAGGCATGATATGGTAAGTTAATAAATGTATCAAGTTCTTATTGTATAATCTATTCATGAAATCACTCTTCATAAGCTACTATTTATTTGCTCCAGCGAGACCAGGACACCGGTGCACCACCCAGCCCCATTGATTTGTGGCACAGGACGCACTACAACCCCAATAAGGGTTGGGCTGGGCCTGAAGCACAGCGGATTTATGTAAGTTTTTATGTAACTTGCTACAGTATTACTAATTTAATATTAATCTAAAGTTATAAAAGTAGTAACATATATTTATGTTTTTATAGGAGGAGATGGTCCGGCTGTGTGATCAGCCGACACCTGAGGGTCAGGATCAGCCGACCGATGACCAGATACGGGAGACTGTTCTGGGCAAGAGGCGTGGCTATGTGCGTGGCTTAGGGACTGGGATGGCGCCAACGACATTGTCTTTTGAGAGTGATGCTAGGGCACATTCAGCTACGGAGGCAGTTCAGCAAGAGAATGTAGTGCTGCGCCAGAGACTAGATAGCCTCGAGGAGCGATATGCCGAGATACAGACTCTTTTGCAGACGATGATCAGCCAATAGTGTGACTCTTCATAACCTTGGTAAGTTTTTAAAATTATATACTTTCGTGGATTTATTATTTATAGAAAATGCATTGAAACCACCTCACACACCTCACAAATGATAAAATATACTTGCACGAACTTACGACACTCAGTTCCGATGCCCCGTTTGAAACTTATGCAAGTTTCAGCTTCAAAAAGGCCCATTTTGGGGTTTTGACAGACCAAAATGCCGGATATCGGCCTAACTTCACCGAAACCACCTCACACACCTCACAAATGATAAAATAGACTTGCACGAACTTACGACACTCGGTTCCGATGCCCAGTTTGAAACTTATGCAAGTTTCAGCTCCAAAAAGGCCAATTTTGGGGTTTTGACAGACCAAAATGCCGGATATCGGCCTAACTGCACCGAAACCACCTCACACACCTCAAAAATGATAAAATAGACTTGCACGAACTTACGACACTTGGTTCCGATGGCCGGTTTGAAACTTATGCAAGTTTCAACTCCCAAAAGGCCCATTTTGGGGTTTTGACAGACCAAAATGCCGGATATAGGCCTAACTACACCGAAACTACCTCACACACCTCACAAATGATAAAATAGACTTGCACAAACTTACGACACTCGGTTCCGATGCCCCGTTTGAAACTTATGCAAGTTTCAGCCTCAAAAAGGCCCATTTTGGGGTTTTGACAGACCAAAATGCCGGATATCAGCCTAAATGCACCGAAACCACCTCACACACCTCACAAATGATAAAATAGACTTGCACGAACTTACGACACTCGGTTCCGATGCCTGGTTTGAAACTTATGCAAGTTTCAGCCTCAAAAAGGCCCATTTTAGGGTTTTGACAGACCAAAATGCCAGATATCGGCCTAACTGCACCGAAACCACCTCACACACCTCACAAATGATAAAATAGACTTGCACGAACTTACGACACTCAGTTCCGATGCCCGGTTTGAAACTTATGTAAGTTTCAGCCTCAAAAAGGCCCATTTTGGGGTTTTGACAGACCAAAATGCCGGATATCGGCCTAACTGCACCGAAACCACATCACACACCTCACAAATGATAAAATAGACTTGCACAAACTTACGACACTCGGTTCCGATGCCCGGTTTGAAACTTATGCAAGTTTCAGCCTCAAAAAGGCCCATTTTGAGGTTTTGACAGACCAAAATGCTGGATATCGGCCTAACTACACCGAAACCACCTCACACACCTCAAAAATGATAAAATAGACTTGCACAAACTTACGACACTCGGTTCCGATGCCCGGTTTGAAACTTATGCAAGTTTCAGCCTCAAAAAGGCCCATTTTGGGGTTTTGACAGACCAAAATGCCAGATATCGGCCTAACTGCACCGAAACCACCTCACACACCTCAAAAATGATAAAATAGACTTGCACGAACTTACGACACTCAGTTCCGATGCCCGGTTTGAAACTTATGCAAGTTTCAGCCTCAAAAAGGCCCATTTTGGGGTTTTGACAGACCAAAATGTCGGATATCGGCCTAACTACACCGAAACCACATCACACACCTCACAAATGATAAAATAGACTTGCACGAACTTACAACACTCGGTTCCGATGCCCGGTTTGAAACTTATGCAAGTTTCAGCCTCAAAATGGCCCATTTTGGGGTTTTGATAGACCAAAATGCCGGATATCGGCCTAACTGTACCGAAACCACCTCACACACCTCACAAATGATAAAATAGACTTATGCTACTTTATGTCGTTCTTACTATTTATGCATGCAAAAAAAAAAAAATATTCATATTCTATGTTCATATATATTTAATAATTGTTCTAATATATGTCGTTTGATCTTTATTTCAGATTGATCGGGGATTATTGTCGCGCCGCCATCTTTATGTTTTGCATCGGAACTTGTTATTTTTATTTTTTATTTTCATAGACATCTGTAGTAACATTTTGGAGACAATTTTTAATTTTTCTATTTAGTGATGAATGGTACTGTTACAATTGTACATAATTTATTTAATATATATATATATATGAATGTATTTTTCTGCTTTAAAATATTCATTTCAGAATGCTTGGATTTTATTGTATATCAGGATGGATGGATGATTGATACAGGTTTAAACAGGAACAAAACAGTATTAAAACAATGCAGATATGGTTGAAAAAAAAAAAACACTTTTAGCGACGCACACCATAGCGTCGCTAAAAGACTGAATCTAATTTAAACATTCAGTATTAGCGACGCACACTGTGCGTCGCTAATACTGAATTTTATTCCATTGGGAATTATTGCCGACGGACGTATCCAATTATTAGCGACGCCCTATGTGCGTCGCTAATAGTCACTTTTAGCGACACCAACGGTTTCGTGCGTCGCAAATAGTATTAGCGACGTCACTTTTTGTGACACCTTAGCGATGCACGGTTGTGCGTCGCTAAAGGCCTTTAACGACACACAATCGCACTATTAGCGACGCACATGAGCGTCGCTAATACTGCATTTTGTTGTAGTGAATGCATCGTTTATTTATTCGATTGTCGTTTGGGATTTCAAGGCCAATCTCTTTTTAACCGTTGCGACAGTTCAGTTAGGTGGCTTTTGGACTTCAAGGGTCTATATATATGGAAACAAGGGCATACGGTTGCGCCCAACCCTCTTGCTCCCAAATTGTTCCTTTGTAAGAGAGACTCTAGATGTTGCCGAAAATTTGTCACTCGCCCGGAGATGATGGATGATTCTTCGTCTGAGTTAGGAATGATTAAACTGTGGCCGAGAGTTATCCTTCCCTTTGATTTAGTCTCCAAGGAAGGATTAAAGGAGGCACAAGTCCTCTTGTCCACCTTGGCCTCCGGTCGAAATTCTTCCGACTGGTGGGGGACTCTCCTTGATTCAACCGATGCCTGGAGCGTTGGTGGTGAAGACGAAGGTGGGACCCCTCCTCTTCTTCGTGTCTTGGCAGAGACCCTTGTTCAAATCGGCTGGGGTGTGACAACTACTTTGAAAGAGATGAATGGAGGCCCCTTGAGACCCAGAGCCCTCATCATCCGTTGGTCATAAGATCAATGATAGTGATTATGAAATGGCCTGGGTGCTCCTTGCTGCAGATTGGGGTTCAGGATTCCTTCATTTTAAATGGAGCCGGCGGGGGCTATAGAAGTTTTGGATCCTGTGCCCCTTTATCATTCGAGGCAGAAAGCCATGATGTTGCAGATCGTAGTGATGTAGTGGCTTCTGTAGTAGCCTATGTAATGATGTCTTTATTGTAGCCTCTGTTTTATTTCCAGTCTCTTTGTACTGATGTAAATCTTCTGAATCATCAATAAAATTGAGTTCCTTCTTCTCAGATCTGATGTTCTTTGTATTTGAATGTGCTCTTCTGGAGTTTAATCACCCTTTTGTGCACTTCTGATAAATAACTCTTCTGTATGTCTCAAGAATAGATCAAAAAAAAACTTTTTACAAACTTGAAGTTTTGAAATAGTATTCTTTAAATCTGTTCGCCACTTGTACTGTTTGTTGCTCGTTGGTAGATAAGCAAAATAAGCTAAGTGTCAGCTTTGAGGAGTTCAGATCTAGGAGACTTGTGTGAATTTTGGTCGAAGATGCTTAGAACTTCTGCCTTTGGATGGACTGGATCACAGAGTCTGCTAACTGAAGATGGACCAGGCTCGGAAGGCCTGTGCATTAGGGTGGACCAAGCTCTGGAGGCATGTGTATTAGGAGATGGACCAAGTACTTAAGACCTGTATATTATGGACTAGGCTCTAGAGGCCTGTGTATTATAGATGGACCAAGTACTGAGACTTGTACATTATGGACCAGGCTCTGGAGGCCTGTGCATTATTATAGATGGACCAAGTACTGAGACTTGTGCATTATGGACCAGGCTCTAGAGGCCTGTGCATTTATAGATGGACCAAGTGCAAAGACTTGTACATTATGGACCAGGCTCTAGAGGCCTGTGCATTATTATAGATGGACCAAGTACTAAGACTTGTACATTATGGACTAGGCTCTAGAGGCCTGTGCATTTATAGATGGACCAAGTGCAAGGACTTGTACATTATGGACCAGGCTCTAGAGGCCTGTGCATTTATAGATGGACCAAGTGCAAGGACTTGTACATTATGGACCAGGCTCTGGAGGCCTGTGCATTTATAGATGGACCAAGTGCAAAGACTTGTACATTATGGACCAGGCTCTAGAGGCCTGTGCATTTATAAATGAACATTCCATGGAAGTAAAAGAAGCATCTCTATTGATAATACTTCCGTAAGTGTTCCACGTTCTATGGCCTAGGAACAGGCTTCCCAGTTATGTTTTCCAGCTAGTAGGTGGTAGGCCGAACAACCTTTGTTACTTTGTAGGGGCCTTCTTAGTTTGGTGACAATTTTCCCATAGTGGGATCCTTGGTTTTTTGAAAGACTCTTCTTAAGACAAGGTCTCCGACTTGAAAGCTGACCGTCTTGAGTCATACTTTGGATTTGTCGACCATTCTCCGTTGATAGGCTTTCATCCTAATGCTGGCTTGATCTCTTCTTTCTTCAAGCAAATCCAAGTTTTTCATCAGCTGTTGATCATTGGATTCTTGCTCAAAGGCTTCAGTTCTCAGGGTTGGCATACCGATCTCAACCGGAATTACTGCTTCTGTACCATAGGCCAGTGAGAAGGGAGTTTCAGAGGTGGGCATTCTTCTGGTTGTTCTGTAGGACCAAAGAACTCCAGGGAGTTCTTCTGCCTACTTCCCTTTAGCCTTTTCCAACCTTTTCTTTAACCCGTCGAGGATCGTTCGGTTGGTGACCTCCGCTTGCCCATTTGCTTGTGGATGGCCTAAGGAGGCAAAGTGTTGCCTAATGTTGAGGTTTTCACAGAATTTCTTGAAGCCTTTACCCATGAACTGTGTCCCATTGTCAGAGATAATCACAAGTGGTATGCCGAACCTGCAAACAATATTTTTTCAAGTGAAGCTCTCAACTTCCTTTTCTGTTATATGTGTTAGAGCTTCAGCTTTGGCCCACTTAGAGAAATAGTTAATGGCCACTAGGAGGTACTTCCTGTTCGGTGGTGCCTTTGGTAATGGACCCACAATGTCCATCCCCCACTGAGCAAAGAGCCACGGGCTTGGAATCGGGATGAGCTCATGATGAGGTTGGTGTTGATATGGGGCAAACCTTTAGCATTTGTCGCACTTCTGAACATACTCCTTAGTCTGCCTTAGCATGCTAGGCCAGTAATAGTCCTGAAATAGAGCTCGGTGAGCTATAGTTCTGCCCTTATTATGATTCCCGCAAATCCCCTCATGTATTTTAGCCAAGACATATTGTGATTCTTCTAGAGTTAAGCATTTTAACAGAGGTTGAGAATACGACCTTCTGTACAGCTTGTTGTTCAGGATTAGGTATCGAGCCGCTCTGATTCAGATTCTCCTGGCTTTGTTTTTGTCTTCGGAGAGGAGCCCGGATTGCAAGTACTGGAGGATTGGAGTCATCCAGCTCTGGGGCTGTTCAGTAATTTGAGCAACTTGAGCTTCCTCTATGCTAGGTCCTGGCTGATAAGAGATTTTTACTGTGGAGTTTGCTTCAGACTTTAAGCGGGACGCTATGTTAGCCAAAGCATCTACTCTGCAGTTCTGGCTTCTTTCAATTTTCTGGATAGTAAATGTCTAGAAGGAATGCCTCAAGTAGTTCACCAGTTCGGAGTACCGGAGCATCCTATCATCTTTAATGGTGAATTCTCCCAAGACTTGGCTTACCACTAGTTGGGAGTCTGAGAAGACATTGAGGTTCTGAGCCTCACATTCCAAGGCAAGCTTCATGCCTAAGATTAGGGCTTTATATTATGCTTCATTGTTAGAAGCTTTGAATCTCAGGCTGACTGCTTTTTCTGACGTGAGCCCATCATGGGACTGTAGTACCAGGCCTACTCCCGAACCTTGATCGGTTGACGATCCATCAATGTATGGCAGCCAGGTTCCCGAGATTTCGATGAGTTGTGCCTTGTTTCGAAGTGCCGGGGTGAACTCGGCAATAAAATCAGCCAAAGCCTACCCTTTGATGGAGTTTTGAGGTACATATGATATGTCGAATTCCCCTAGCTCCACAGACCACTTCACCAATCTTCCCGATACCTCAGGTTTCCTCAGTATTGACTTCAGAGGATAGGCAGTTGGGATCTCGATTGAATGGGCTTGGAAATAAGGTCGAAGCTTCCGAGCTGATATGACCAAGGTATAGGCCAGCTTTTCTACTTCTGGATATCTCTTTTTCGTGTCAAGTAATGCCCTACTGATATAGAATATAGGCCTCTGTACTCCCCTATCCTGTCTGATTAATGCGGAGCTGACCGCGTTTTCAGAAACTGCAAGGTACAAGAGTAGCTTTGCTCCTTGTACTGGTTTTGACAGGAGCTCTGGAAAGGCCAGATACTCCTTTAGTTTTTGAAAGGATTTCTTGCATTCTTCCGTCCACTGCAAAGCTTTGCTGCCTTTCAGAGCTTTGAAGAAAGGTAGGCAGCGATCAGTGGATTTGGAGATAAATCTGCTCAGTGCCGCAATTCTGCCATTTAGTGCCTGAATTTCCTTCCTGGTTCTTGGTGACTTCAGTCCAATCAGAGCTTGGATCTGAGTGAGGTCTGCTTCGATACCCCTCTGAGAGACAATGTATCCTAAGAATTTTCCCTTCGTAACCCCGAAAGTACATTTAGAGGGGTTGAGCTTCATCCTGTGCTATCTGAGGATATCGAAGGTCTGGGCTAAGTGCTAGGGGTGACTACCTTTCTGCAGACTCTTCACCAGCATGTCGTCGATGTATACCTCCATGGTACTGCCGAGTAGTGGGCTGAACATCTTCTTCACCAACCGCTGATAAGTGGCTCCAACATTTTTCAAACTGAAAGGCATTACTTTGTAACAGTAGAGCCCTCGTTCGGTTATGAAAGCTGTCTTCTCTTGGTCTGGAGGGTACATCTGGATCTGGTTGTACCTAGAGTAGGCATCCATGAAGCTCATAAGCTCATGCCCCGCAGTGGCGTCAACCAGTTGGTCTATCCTTGGCAGTGGAAAGTTGTCCTTGGGGCACGCCTTGTTGAGGTTTGTATAATCAACGCAGACTTTCCACTTGCCGTTTTTCTTCTTGACAAGCACGGTGTTGGCTAACCACTCGGGATAGAACACTTCTCGTATCATCCTGGCTTCAAGCAGCCTCTAGACTTCTTCATTTATAATCCGATGCCGTTCAGGATCAATGGATCTTCTCTTCTGTCTGACTGGTGGATGATTTGGATCGACCATCAGCTTGTGAGTTATGAGGCTAGAGTCTATACCCTCCATGTCCCTAGTTTCCCAAGCAAATATAGAGAGGTTGTTTTTCAGAAACCTGACTATATTTTCTTGCTCGGTGTGCGTCAGATCTGGGCCGATATACAAATAATGCCCCTTTGCTTCTGAACTGACCAATACTTTGATGGGCTCGCCAACATGTTTGGCTCGGCTGTCGCGTCCCCTTGGGCTCAGGGGTTCTTCGATGCTGGATGGGCAAACTTCCACCTCAGGAGTGTGGGTGAGAACTGGATCTGTACAGTCCCGAGTGTACTGTAATTGCTATTTAGAAGCCTTCTCCTTGAGGGCAATAGCATGGCACTCCCGGAAGGCTGGCTGACACCCTCTGACAGAGTGAACGTTCTGGTTGTGGACGTACTTCAGACACTGATGGAGAGTCGAGGTGACTGCCTCTATCTGGTGCAACCAGGGTCTCCCGATTATGACGTTGTAGAGAGATTTCATGTTCAACACCATGTACTCCGAGATGGTGATCTTCTGCCCTTCACCCTCTCCTACAGTGGTAGGAAGGTCGACTCTCCTCAATGGGGTACTGAGATTGCCATCAAAAGCTGCCATCACGGTAGTAGTGGGCTTGACGTTGTCATGGTCCATCCCCATCTGTTTAAGTGGCTCATGGAGCAGTATGTTGACGAAGCTGTCAGTATCGACCAAGACTCTCCTGATCTCAAAGTTGGCGATTTTGAGGGTGATAACAAGGGTATCACTGTGAGGGCAGTGTACCCCTGCTAGATCTTGTTCAGTGAATTAGATCTCTGGTGCTGGCTTGAGCCTCTTTTCTACGTTGGAGATCTGTAATACGTTCAGGGCAGCTCTGGCCTCCCGAACATATCTCTTTCTTGCCCTGTTGGACATTCCTGTGATAGGGGAGTCGGCATGGAGGACGTAGATGACATGGTTGTTCTGCCTCTGAGGCTCGTTTCGTCCTTCCCTCTGCTCAGGCCTCTGGTCTGGCCGTTGTTGAGGCTTGTCTTCTTGGGGGTTCTGCTTTCTGTCTTGCTTGACGAACTCCCGAAGACGCCCCTTCTTTATGAGCTGCTCTATCTCATATCGGAGGGTCCTAGATGTGTTAGTTGTATGTCCATGATTTTTATGGAAATTACAATACTTACTTTGGTCCTGAAGGCTGGGATTTCCTTTGATTGGTTCCGGCCACCTCAGGTTCTCCCGATCTCAGATCTGCCGGAGTACCTGGTTCGGTGTGGTGTTTAAAAGAGTGAAGTTGGTGAACTCCCTTGATCCGGAATTGTACACAGCTCTGGGTGCTGTTCTCTTCTCTGGGCTCCTGGCCCTCTTTTTGTTGGAGTCTCTTCTATGGTCCTCCTTCTTGTGATCCTCCCTCTTTGGATTATCCCTCTGGGTCTGGTCTTTGCCCTTCTGGGATGTGCGGTTGGCTTCTTCTAGGTTGATGTACTTTCTGGCCCGATCCATTAATGCCGCCATGTCGGCTGGGGGGCTCTTTGTTAAGGAGTCTCTGAAACCACCTTGGGCAAGCCTAGCAGTTAGGGCTGCTACAAGGAACTTTGGGCTGCAGTCAGTGATCTCCGTGAGTTCGGCATTGAAGCGTGCAATGTAGGCTCTGAGAGACTCCTCTTTAGTCTGCTAGCCATTTAACAGGAACTCTGGTCCCCTTCTGAGCCTTCTGCTGGTCATGAACCTGTCCAAGAATTGTCTACCAAGCTCATAGAAGCTGGTAATTGAGTTCGGAGGGAGGTTGTGGAACCACTTCAGAGCAGTTCCCTTCAAGCTGGTGATGAAAGTTCGGCACATGAAAGCATTAGAGGCTCCGTGAAGGGCCATCGTATGCTGGTAGTGCGAGAGATGATCTCCTGGATCTCCAGATCCATCGTACAGGGTGAACTTGGGCACCATGAACTTTCTGGGCCTCTCTTCTGACATAATGGCGTGAGTGAATGGGGTGGTTAGTCTTCCGAGCAGCCTGGCCAACTCGTCTTGCTCTGGAGGGTTCTGAGGTCCTCTCAAGGCGATTGTTCGGTCCATAGACTCGGCAATTTCCTCTACCCTCCGTGGGTCTCTGAGTCTGACATCTTGCCAACCCTGCCTAACAGCCTCGGCTTCAGGGTAGTAGGGTTGAGTACGCCCTTCGGACGGAGGAGGTTTCCGAACCGGAGGGATTGGTGTTGCATGGGGATGAGGCTCCTGTGGTGCCGGATGTGCTCCCGAGGCCCTTGGAGTTGGGGCTCGAGTAGTGCTCCAGTAATGGACGTCAGGAACGAAGGCTGATGTTCCCCAACCTGGAGCTGCTAACGGCTGTAGATCTCTGCCAACGCGGGCAACACCCTGGGGATGCCCGAGCTGGTTATTTGGAGCCTGCTCATGAAGTTCTTCATTCTCCGTGGCAACAGGAGGTTGAGTTCCCGCAGCAATGTTGATCGGTGGGTTAGGAGGGTTCATCCCTTGATTCTATGTGAGCGTTGCCAGCGTTTTAGTGATGGCAAGCAACTGTTCCTACACCAGTTCATTGTGTTGTTTGATCGACTCGATCTCTTGTCGCATAAGATTAATAGTTGGCCCCCTTACTCGTGGAGCAGGCGGCTGACGCTGAGAGCTTTGCGGAACCTGAGTATTCTGTCGTGGTCGGAGATTTGGGGCCATAATTTTCTGGTGAGGAAAGAGATGAGTTTATGAATAGAGCACTTGGAGATTAGTCGTTCTCACAGACGACACCAAACTGATGCTGCACTTTTCGACTCCCAATAAATGTGGACTCCGTGACCTGTAGAACACTTAGAAAGATGATCAGAGGACCACCGGATTGGCTCCGGCGGTAGTCGCTCCGATGCTTAAGTAAGAAAAAGAAATTAAAAGACTGTATTGAAAGCCAAAGAATGAGCATGAAAATAAAGCGTACCTTTAGGGTTTAATTTATAAACCGTGGCCTTCCTAAGTTGATTAGGATTCAGAGCCATGAATGTAGAGATTTGATCATCAGAGATTGCAGTTACCTTGTGGAATATTGCATAGAGATAACCATAAATGGTAGTTCCCTTGATGAAAACTGTTTCCTTGTTGAATACTGTCTCCGTGTTGAGGATTGCTTCCTTATTCCCTGCTCGGCATCTGCTAAGGCGGTGACGAGGTCTGGAATGTTGGTCTAGATCCTGTAATTAACTCTGAGATCCTTATCCGGATATATGTACTCTGAAGGCATTTGCTCGGTCGTTTCCGACCTTTTGTGCTGATCTGGATGCTCGAGCTCTTAGTCATTGGCTGAGCGAGAGCTGAGTTAGCCAAGCATGAGTTGGATTCATGATTATACGTGTCTAAGTACTGATTGACCTACTCTTTTATAGTATATCAAGTACAATTAATTTTATTACTAAAATAATTTATTATAAACATAATGAAATTCCATATTGTATTCTTCCTTAAACAGTTTGGTAAGATTAGTAAAATTCTTCTCTCTTATCACAAACGTAAGTCTGAAATTGAATCACGTGCGCTCTTGTTTAATTGATTTTTGTAAATTTACCTTTTTAACATTGTAACCATAAAATGAAAATTCTGAGTGTTTTTTTTTACAACTTTCCCATCCAGAATCCAATATTCTCTCGTGAAGAGTAGTTTGTGCCCAACTGTCAAACAACGTCAGCTCTAAAGAAGTCGAGTCTTTTGAGTATTAGGGTTTTCTGGTTCCAAATTTCTTAATACAAAGAAAGTGAAATGTACACAACTCTGATATAGCACTTATCTGATGCAAAAAGATAGGGCTTTTCATATTCAAACCCAGATCAATCTGGATTGGACCTCATGTTGAGCTCTTTCTCTCACTCTCTTGTTCAACGCCCCATCCTTCTACCCTCAGCACGAATTAGGGTTTCAAACCGTCACCACACTTCATTGCCACTCACCCGCAGTTTTCGGATCTCTCAATCTCATTCAGAGTCTTCAAAGAATGTAAGTAATTATGAAGTTCAATCTCTATCTATATAAATACATACATACACACACACACACACACACTTACTTTAGAGTGCCTAAAAACTATCTATTTATGTTGGATTAGGGTTGTTGTTGTGGATTAAAATTGTTATCTTATGTTAATTTAAATGTAATTAAATTAGTTCATTGGATTTCGATGAGTTTTGGTGCTTATTGTTATGACAATGAATAACTTGACTCGTACATGCTTATTATATATACATTTTTTGTGTGTATATTTGGTTATTTTGCAGAAATGGAAAATATCTTGCTTTAGGCAGGAAGAATTTTCTTCAGGGGCCGAAAAGCCTGAGTTTATTGAAGATATTCTTCATGAGGAATTGGTGAAGCCGGAATTTGATAAACCAGGTGTCATTAAAAGAAATTGGATTTCAAGTCTTCAAGAGGTATTTTTTCCCTTTTTAAGTTTACTTCATATTCCTGATATATTAATTGGTCTCGAGTGCCATAGAGATGAAGGGTTGCAGCTTAGTTATTAAAATTATTCATTTACTGCCCGCTTCCTTTGTTGCCTTTAAGGCATGTGACAGATTAAAAAATTGTAGAGAATGTCCCAGCTAGGGAAAAACAAGTCCAGATTTCGATGGGTTTGTGACTCAACTAATAGTTGTCCACTGCTTAAACTATTTAGATTGCGAATATGGGGGACATGCATATAGTTGATGTATGCAATGGCACTATGATAAGCTACGCCGAATAATCAGCATGGTCTCCACAGTTCAAGAGATATTTTCACATTTTACTTTGTAATGATAAAATTTACCTGATTTAGGATTTTCCTGAGGATACAAATTATTTAAATGGGATTAAGGCAGGGTTTGACGGAACTGCTAAGCATGGGAGATCTTTTGTTTTGAGTTATAATTAGATTTCTGTATACAATTTCTTAGCTGCTGTAGTATAAAAGTAGGAGTTCAGATAGAGATTGCACAAAACAAACGTAATCTTATTACCATAGGTAATACTTAATACCGGTGTTTGCCCCAGCAGTTGTATTTGGTGAGTCAGTCAACATGTAGACCAATGCTGTCTGGTGATAATTTATACCTCATAGGGAAAATTAATCATGGGTAAATTGGATTGAAGAATGTGTATGGCCAATTTATGCAATTAAGACAATAGGCTTTGACTGTTAAGATAAAACTTTTTGTACAGAACAGATGATTTGGAGTTGCCTGGTTTGTTTTCCACCCTGATTTTAAATTGCAGTGGTGGTGTAACATTATCGGGAGTATTAAGCAATACGTATCGGGAATCAGAAACCTCTACCGTGATATTTTTTCAATCACCATCAAATCTCTTAAAACTCATTGATATGCATATTTTAATCTTAGTTTGTTACATTAGAAATAGAATTATGTTGTAAATTAGTCATTAATGAGATTATTATGAAATAAATAGCCAACAAATAACATGATATTAAAAATTAATTTAGTACTTTAGTGTAACTAATTATGGAAAAACAGAAAATAAATTAATACAACAAAAAAGATAAACACATATAAATAATGAATTATGCTCATAAATTATACAAACTAAATACTATGAAAAAAACTAGTCTACTACTTTAGTATGATTAATTATAATTATAAAAAAAAAGAAGAAAATAAACACACATAAACTATGAATGAGCTCATATGAACTATAGAGAACAAAAATGTTAAGACGGTGTCTTGAATTCTAAGAGCAAGAGGCCTTTTTTGAGGACAAAGGTTTGATAGGCCAAAAGGACAGAGGAAAATGCCTGAGCAGCTTTTCCTGAGGTCTAGATGCAGCACCCCAGCCCAGTATTTTTGGTAACCTATTTTAGATTTTGGATCGTAAATGGAATGAAGAAAATGATGAAAAAGTCTTAAAATCAACAAATGGTAGTCCTTAGAAGTGTTTGAGAGAGAGAGAGAGAGATTCAACTCAGGCCTGAACCTATTGTAACGGCCTTTACTCCTATAACAGAATGTAATGGCCATTATGGCCGACACGGTTATGTATCGGCCAATACGGCTAGGAATTTTGTCCTCTCTAGTATATCGGAGAGCTATCGATAATGGACTTCCTAAAATACTGATATAGAATGGCCTATATGATACGTATCGGCCGTTTTTTTAACTCCATAGTTTCCACTAAACGAAGTAGAAGAAAAAATGAAAGTGAAGTACTTCAACAACTATTTCAACATTAAATACTTGTAGGATTCCAACTTTCTTTCTTTGCCTCTACATTTTTTATGACCAAATGGAGTATTCTTTTTCTCTTCTCATTTCTGGAAATGGAAAATGATTTTCACTTTTGAATAGGAAGTATCCATAAATGTTACCATGAACATAACTTGTCATATATATATATATATATATATATATACTTTTTATAGGTAAATCACACACATGCACGCACACTTTTGCCCCTTAAGGGGACTTGAACCCTCAACCTCCCATATGGGGAAGTGGAGGAGATAACAACTAAGTTAGAGCTTGTTAATAACATTACTTGTCAAATATGTGTGTGTGTGTGCGAACAATTTTATTATGCTTGTGAAATAAAGTTTATATATATATATATATATATATATATATCATGGAACTGGTCAGATGGGTGTACGTGTTCACTGATGGGCTTCATGTTGTTTCAGGCTGCAGATGCAGTGTTTGGAGCTATTGGAAAACCATGGACTGTGCCATGGACAGCTGAGACAATACTTCAGGTTAGCATTTTCCTCATTAATACTCTTATGATGATACATCCAGGAGAATGCATGTAGACAAGATCCCATCCATATAAGTTACTCTCAAAGAAGGGTGTCAATTTAATTATCAAAAAGAAAACAAAAAAAATAAATGATGGGGTTTCAATTGAAAAGAAGCAAGTTTCTTGAGAATTGAGAGATATGATTAAAGGGTGTTTTTCATTCATGGCTTTCAACGGAGGATTTCTCTTTGCTTCTTGAAATATCTTGGATACTCCACTCAATTCGGGAAAGCGTTAAAATCAAATTAACTGAGGAAGACTAGGCAAGTACCATTCTTGCCTTCACATTTTTTTTCCTCACCACCTTAACCCACATGAGTTTTGCTTTACTGCAGTTCTTGTAGAACCTTTTAACTTGATCAAATAACTCCTCCTTACTGATGCATTCATTGGTCATCATTGCACAGGACTGAACTCTCTTAACCAAATTTCCCTTGTCCTCCATTTATGCTACCTTTAGTTCTCATGAATGGAGATATTTTCCTTCCATCTTTCTCAGGGGTACATATATACTATATTCCTTGTTTGTTGCTCTGTATTTGATAGCATTTGCACTCCTGTGATGCCAGATGTCCCACAGCGTAATGGTTCTCTCCAAATTCAAATTTTTAGAACTTGAAACTAGTTTATTTGAAGATACAACCAGAACCATAGCTTAGTAAATCACCTGAATTTCAAAATGATTTTGCTCCTTGTCATCCTTGTATGAATTTGGGTACTGGAATAAGACCTACATAGCTTCTCTAATTTTGAACTACCCAAACTGAACTTTAATCTATCCTTGCTACTTAGTGACTTGTGATATGTTTAAATCAATCATAAAAGACTAGTAATAAAAATAATTATGGTGATGCAGGTTATGTTCCTATGGATTGCCTCATTCTGTTTTGTGGGTTCTTGGATGATTCCATTTGGAGCTCATATGGTGGGTTTTAGCAAGGAATCTCTAACATACAGAGGGCAGGCCTTGTACAGCCTTTTGACCGATGTAACTGAAGGCCTTGCTGGAATTGCAATCCTTCATCGCTGCCTGTCTCGGTTTCGTCCCCTTCCGTCTGATTGGTTTAGATTTAGCTTGAGAGGGAACTGGCTGATTGATGTTGCTCTTGGCTGCCTCATGTTTCCATTGGTCAACCGGTTGTCACAGTTCAACCTTGACCTATTGCCTCTTCTGCCTTCTACACCGGTCACTTATTCAAATGTGGAGCAGTCAATTCTGGCACGGGATCCCGTGGCAATGGCATTATATGCACTGGTAGTTTCAGTGTGTGCTCCAGTGTGGGAGGAGATTGTCTTTAGGGGTTTCCTTCTCCCCTCCTTGACCAAATACATGCCTGTATGGTGCTCGATCCTTGTGAGTTCAGTTGCATTTGCTCTTGCACATTTCAATGTACAGAGGATGCTGCCACTAATCTTTCTTGGAGTGGTGATGGGTGTAATTTTTGCACGGTCGAGGAACTTGTTGCCGTCAATGCTCTTGCATAGTCTCTGGAATGGATTCATTTTTTTAGATTTGATGAAATAGAATTCTTGCTTCATACTTCGAATACAGATCAATTGTTGTCGATTCCACATCAATGAAGCACAGAATTTGATAGATTTTGTTGCTATGGGGGCAATATCTGCAGAATGCAGTACAGGTCCACCCACTGCACATACACTTGCTGACGGGCTATTCTCTCAGGTCATACAGATTCAGTGAATCAATCTGCTGTTTATTTGTTGTTTCGTTTCTCTCTCTAATTATAATGGCTGAAGGAAAAAGGAGGAAACTATTAACATGGTATTTCAAGAAAGATCTTGCGTGTCCACATTGTAATACCTTGTTCAATATTTTGCTTGTGAACTGGTCAGATGTTATTCTTGAACACTTTTTAATGAATATTTAAACCTGTTAATATTGACTTTTGTTTGGAACCCTAAGATTGATCTATTTGCTGAATCTGTTGGTGCCTAATCGATGCACTAAAAACCCAATTTCAGATCGAGTTGGAAACTCGCTTGGCCTGCATTTCTGGTTGCCTTGAGCATTATTTTTTCAATCTTACGTGCTTGGCCCTACTTTGTGCCTGCATAATATTTGCAAGATGTTGTAAAGTTGATAAGACAATATTAGTTACACAAGTGCATACTAATATTTACGTGGTTCGACTTCAGGCTTACGTTCACAAATAAGGGAGAAAAGATTTGATTATTTATGTAAATGAGTACAACAAATAATCTCACTAAGTTCATAACAAGTTGCTATTTTTAGTCTTAGTCAAACTATCTTTCAAATGTTTCTACCATCTTTTATATATAGGTTATTTTGCTGCCTTGGGATATCTTATCGCCTTAACTTTCTTTGTCGCCTCAGGATGTTTCATCATATAGCATCACCTAAGGATGTTGCATCATTTAGCATATGGTATATCACATGATAGCATGGGACCCACTAGTTTACAATACTCCTTCTTGGGTGTCATGCTTCTTTAATGGTTCAAATCTTTGAGTTGGAGCATATCACATTTGTGTATTGGCTTCTTAAAAGTTGTTGTTGGTAATGCTTTAATGAACAAATCTGTCAAATTGTCATTGGAGCATATCTATTGTACATTAATATCACCGCTCTTCTGGAGCTCATGTGTATAAAAGAACTTTGGTGAGATGTGTTTAGTTTCATCTCCTTTAATGTAACCTCTCTTAATTTGTGCAATGCACGTTACATTATCTTCATATATTGTTGTCGGACTCTTTTTAATAGAAGACAATTTACATAATTCCTGAATATGTTGGACTATAGATTTTAATCATATGCATTCTCGACTTGTTTCATGAAGTGCAAGAATTTATGAGTAATTTGAGAAAGTAGCAATCATTGTTTGCTTTGTAAATCTCCATGATATAGTAGTGTCACCACAGGTAAATACATACCCGGTTTGTTACTAGTCTTTATGTAGATCAGAAAGATATTCAACATCAGCATATCCAGCTAACGGTGATTTTGGATCCTCTTGAATAAAACAAGCTCATATTAACTGTCCTGCGTAGATAGCAAAATATTTGTTTGATGCCATTCCAATGTCTCTGAGTTGGAGCAGAGCTATATTTAGCTAGCAAATTGACAGCAAATGCAATGTCTAGTCGCGTACAATTTGTAAGATACTTGATAGCACCAATTGCACTAAGATATGGTATTTCAAGGCCAATGAGCTTTTCATCATCTTAACGAGGGCAAAAAAGATCTTTGTTTATATCAAGTGAGCGGACAACCACAGGTGATATTAATGGGTGTGCCTTATCCATATCAAATCGTTTCAAAATCTTCTATGTATATGTCGATTGATGAAGAAGGATTCCTTTTAGGAAATGCTCGATCTACAGGTCGAGAGAAAATTTTATTTTTCTCAAATCTTTCATTTCAAACTCTTGTTTTAAATAAGTAGCAGTTTTTGTGAGTTCTTCAAGAGTTCCCACAAGATTCAAGTCATCAATATATACTGCCACTATTGTAAATCCAATATTCGATTTATTTATGAAAATGTAGGGACATATCGAATTATTTGCATATCCTTCCTTTAGTAAATATTCACTAAGGCGATTGTACCACATACGTCTAGACTGTTACAATCCATATAGTTATTGTTGTAACTTGATTGAATACATGCTACGAGGATGTGAATTACTAGCTTCAGGAACCTGAAATCTTTCAGGGATTTTCATGTATATGTTTCTCTATCAAGTGATTTGTATAAGTATGTTGTGACTATGTCCATAAGACGCATGTCTAGTCCTTCTCAGACTACCAGACTTATCAAAAATTGAAACGTAATTGCATCTATGACTGGAGAATATGTTTCCTTATAATCAACACCAGGTCTATGCGAGAAACCTTTTGCTACTAATCTAGCTTTATATCTGATAATTTCATTTTGTTTATTACATTTCTGTACAAATACCCATTTTTACCCTATAGGCCTTATGTCTTCAAGCGTCTGGACTATAGGTCCAAATACTTCTCGTTTTGCTAACAAGTCTAACTCAGCCTGTATTGCTTCCTTCCATTTTGACCAATCATTTCTACTTCGACATTCTTTGACGCTTTGTGGTTCAGGATCCTCTTCACTTCTAGTAATTTCAAGTGATATTGAGAAAGTAAATATATAATCAATGATAATATCACTTCGATCCCCACATATCTCCATTAGATATATAATTTATTGAGTTTTCAGGTATTTATGCCTCTTTAGGGGTTACTTGTTCCGCTTTAGAGGATATTACTTTTTCAGGAAGCATTTCTTTTTCTATAGGTATTTGTTTATCTTCTTCATGAGGTATCATTATACCAACGTTGGTGTCACGACCCGAAACCCACCCTACGCGGATTACCGGATCGCGACCGCAGCCCCGAGATCCGAAGGCCTCGGGACAAGGCTCGTACATAAGCAACAATATCACACAGTGATGCGACCTGTGGTTGCGGAAGCGTGAAAAACTTTTTTTCTTTTCTTTTAAAAATAAAACATCTGTCGCATATCCGCCTGATACTGCCACTCTTCATAGCGGTACACATAAATATAATAATCAGAGCATAATAATAATAACTAAAGATTTTTACATAGTACATATCCAAGTGCCTCTCGGGCTTAAGTACATAATTGTCCAAAAAGTTCAACTACAAAAGTTTGACCAATGAAGGGTCCTAATACTTCCAGAATATCTCCAGGTCCTACTGGAGCTACCAATCATTGCTCCCCAAATTGAGCAAGTGTCCAACCATCATCACCTGAAAAATGTTGGGGAATGGGGTGAGCTTCGAAAAGCCCAATGAGTAATTCCTACATCTGTCATGGGTTTTCAATTGGTAGAGGTTTCGTACATGAGAGAGTTTATAAAATACTCAACTACCAATTGGTCGTATACTTGAACATAGAGAATATGCATTCTTAAAATATGTAGCTTTGAAACATTCAAGGTATTCAAGCTAGAACATATATTTCCATAAAAGAGCATATGTATTTCAGAACGTGTAACTTAAAATCATGTAAACATGCATAGTGAAAATGGGGGTAAAACCTGCTTCCATTTCCAAAATCGTATGTCATATTTTCTCTTTAATTAGGTGGAATCTGTTTCGAACCAGACTCCCGTTTTACGTATACGTGGAGATATCTCATTACCTGTGGGATTAAATCCTACTACCAGGCATTACACATGACAGGTCAATTGAGTTCCGTATAACCCAAAATCCTGACTATGTGTTGATGCACACGATAGGCCCATTGAGTTCCGTACAACCCAAGACCTATCTATGTGCTTATTATTATCTTGTAAAACATTTGTCATATGACTTCTTCATATTGATACTTTTCATGAGTGTTTAAAACATGTAACGTATATCTTTTGTAATGATGCTTCAATACTTGTAATAATCAAATTCAGAATATTTGAGGAGATCAGACATGCTAACTATTTTGAAAAAGAAACATTTACGGATATAAATAAGTAAATAATCATGGAGCATGTCATAGCATAATATTTAAGAAAGCAGAAATCATGAATACTGAATACTGAATTTGATATACCAATGCTGTAAATATCTTGAACTTAAAAACATCCGTTGAAATCCGTGGAGTTAAAGCCTCCACTTCAAATGCAAGATTACTCACCTTGGTCCTTTAAGGTTAGTGCTAATAATGCGCTTTCCCACTTCCTTTTTAGTTCCTAAGAACAATTCATAAATAACCTCATTAACTTCACATTCACTTCAAACATCTTCTACTGATGCTTCTTAGCTTATGCTTAGATCGTATTAGATCCTAACACGATTTCATAAATTTCTTACGTACTTATTCTTAACCTATGACACAACTTAATGTATTAGGAATTAAATTTATTTTATTTTACACTCTTCTGGTAGTTCCATTAACTTTAATTTAATTTATTTACTTCACATGTTCACATGTCGTATCTTCTAGTATCGTATTTCCTCGTACTTGTCTTAGTTTAATATTTCGGAAATATTTTAGTTTATAATCATCTGACAGATGCTATTCATCAAATTTTATGTCTTTTTATTTTAGACATTTCTTTTGATCAAATAGACTCTACCATTGAGTCCGGAGCGTCGAAGAAAGTTAGTTTAGGCTTTCTTAGAATTTAATTCGGCTTAGGACATGGTAGGGGTATTTTGGTAATTTATACCTTAACGTGTCTAAATTTTTCAGAGTCCCGCCTCATGAAATGGATCCCACCATTAGATTCAGAATGTTTGAAATAGTTAGGATCCACTATTTATTTATTTTATTTGGACCTCGTTTGACTTATTTATGGGGCAAGGGCATTTTAGTTATTTTGACATTTTTAGGGGTCTTTAAATTTTTTGGGACCTCATTTCATGTCGTGGACCTCACCAATGGACTTAGGAGGTCTGAGATAGTAGAAATACATATATAACTCATCTCATTTGGACACTGGGCCATTTTGGAGTATATAATTTAATTAAGTAAATTAAATTAAATTAAATTCATAAAGAATAAGATATATATATTTTGTGTGTAATAAATTAACGGATGAAATGGGTGGCACGCTGGCCAGCGTGCCACCTCCCTCCCAATAGATACTGCCATCGAATCTCCTTAGGTGCAGACTGCACCTTTTTATTCTTTTTATTTTCGGTTTTTAACTATATGTATAATATATATATTTTGTTCGCATATATGGCACACGCGAGTGCGTGGCCGAGTGGAAGGAAATGCGTGTGGGCGCGTGGGGTCAGGGGTTCGATATCCCGTAGCAGCAATTCTGCTTCTTTTCCTTTAAATTTCAACACGGTTTTATATATAAACGTATAAGCCCCTAAACGACGTTGCCCCACTAATTCGGTGGCAAGCCCAGAGGCTGCCACGCGTCCGAGCCAACCCGTCTAACTCGAAAGACGACGAGTCGACTTAGCGTCATCTTCCTCGTCAACCTGCGACTGTTGCCCTAATTTCTGAAGCTTAAAAGCTTCTATTTCGTGCGTTTTGGTTCAACGATTCTTCTCTGTTTTTGATCCAAAACATCCCTAAGGTGTTAAGGACTGGTTCGACATTCGTTTTGGAGTTCAAAACTGCTTCGTGTGTTTGGTTTTAGGTTTGGTAATCCAAACCTGTGTCTCGGTCGCATATGCCCATCTTTGAGCCAAACTCGATGGGGTTTGTTCTGATATGCTCCATTTTTCATAAGGTCGAAATCCCTAATCACCAAAGTGGTTCTAACAGTGTGTTTAAAGGTTTGGGTTTTAAACCCGTAACCTGCAACTCATCGTATGGGTTTCATTTCTTGAGCTTCGTGGTCACATACTAGGGTTTTTGGGATGCTCGTGAGGTCTACTTGAAGTCTTGATAAACCAAATTGGGTTTAGAGGAAGTCGGTTCAGACCTGCTCCAAGCAAGGTCTTCAATGGCTGCCTTGTGTACGGCTGATGTTTCTTAGTTGTTTTAGGTTGAATTTTTCATGCTTATTCATGTTTATTTACTTTAAACTTCATTCATACAAAAATCAGAAGCTAAAACAGTTCATTCATATGAAAATTCTTAGAGAGAGAAACCAAGGTGTTTTGTGGGTTTACCTCAAACAGTGACTCTCTCTCTTCTTCTTTCTTCCTCCGAGACCTCCTCTCTCTCTCTCTCTCTCTCTCTCTCTCTCTATTTCTCTCTTTTTGTGTGATGGAATGGTGTTGGGGGCAAGTGTATAAAATTATGTGTATACATGCATATAAGCCCATGCTTGATCATGGTACTTTCTGATTTCCCCACCAACTTGGTTAACTTGTGGCAGCTTCTTTTCTCAGATTTCTACTGTTTTGGGGCAGGCCTTTAATGGCCGGTTGTGTGTGTGTTTCTTTTGTATTTATATATGTATATATATATATATATATCTCATAGTTCACACATGGTAATATACAATGGTCACTCATACACACTTGTACACATTGGGCCATTGCATGTCCTCATAAACATATCTATATATATATATATATAATTTCATATATATATATATACATATTCATTTACACCATTCTTATTATTATTATTATGATTATTATTATTATCATTACTTTATTATTATTATTATTATTATTATTATTATTACTCCCTTTAAATTCTCATATTATAATAATTAATTACTTTAAAATTAATTATTTCCTTAAGTGTATAACTTTTACACTAATCTCTCGTTATCTCGTAAAACGTGCCTCATTACCCGACATTCTCGGGTCGGGGTATTACAGTTGGTTTTATCAATTATCATATTATGTGAGGTTTTTTCAAGAGTCGTCATTTCTTTTGTTCCTTGTGTCTTCCTCTTTCGAAGAAACTTATCTTTCGCACCAATGGGTCTACTACGCTTCGGGCGTGCTATAGATTCATTTGTTACTGTAGTAACAGATTGTCCTACAAGGACATCGATTCGTGCAGGGGTATTTGCAGCCTGGTATGTGTGATTTCGTTATTTTCTTTGTATTAGTGAATGTATCCAGTAATTGATTTGCAATACTTTGTAAATGAATGATTCTTTGAACTTCTAGTTCACATCGATTAGTACAAGTATCAAAATGAGCTAATGTTGTTGCATTCCATGAAATTTCATGCTGAGCTTCTGGCTTCAGATTCTCTCCCTTTAATGGTGGGAAGACTACCTCATCAAAATAACAATCTGCAAATTGTGCAATAAATAAATCACTTGTCAAGGGCTCAGGATATCTTATGATTGATGAAAAATCAAAACCAACATAAATTCTTAATCGTCTTTGGGGACCCATTTTAATACGTTGCGGGGGGCCCCATTTTAGTACATTGTGGGGGTGCTATAGGGACTTATACAACATAACAAAAAATTCTTAAGTGAGATACATTTGGTGGATAGTCAAGTACAATTTGTAAATGGGAATATTTGTGATAAGTAGTTGGCCTAATACGAATTAATGTTGCAGTATGCAATATGGCATGCCCCTAAGCAGAGGCAGGAAGCTTTGTCTTCATAAGTAAAGGTCTAGCTATTAATTGAAGACGTTTGATCAAAGATTTTGTTAAACTATTTTGTGTGTGTACGTGAGCAACAAGGTGTTTGACATTAATTCTTATTGGCATGCACTATTCATTAAATGCTTGGAATGTAAATTCATCAGTATTTAATCAAATGATTTGAGCAGGGAATTGATAGGTTGATCAGGGAATTGTGCTCTTAATCGAATGATTTGAGCAAGGAGTCTCGCAAATGCTATATTGCAAGATGAAAGTAAACAAACATGAAACTATCTAGTTGATACATCTATCAATACCATAAAGTAACGAAACGATCCACTTGGTGCGTGAATGGGTCCACACGTATCTCCTTTAATGCGTTTTAAAAACACTACAGATTCAACACCCACCATCGTGGGAGATGACCTTATTATCAATTTTCCTTGAGAACAAGTAGTGCATGAATATTAGCATGGTAAAAGAATCTTCTGGTTCTTTGAAGGATGTCCATGTAAATTCTCAATGATTCTCCGCATCATTATTGTCTCTAGGTGGCCAAATCGGTCGTGCCAAAGTACAAAAATATTGAGCTAGTGAAATTCTGATTCATCATAACATGTGATTCAATGACATTTGTAGTAGTTTGGTATAGTCCCAAGGAAAGAGCATAAAGTTTCTCTAATAAGCTATTACTGTTTGAAATCATAGATGTGATACAAAGGTATTCCATATTACCTTCAATAATGGCCTCAATATAATATCCATTTTGGCGAATATCTTTAAAACTAAGCAAATTTCTTCTAGATTTGCTAGAGTATAAGGCATCATTTATATGAAATATTGTCCCATTTGGCAATGTCATGCCGGCTCTTTCAGAGCCTTCAATCATGTTTGCAGCACCAGATATAGTGTTAACATTAGCTTTACATACTTTCAGAGTAAAGAAAAATTTTTTATCTTGAAGGATTGTATGAGTAGTGGCACTATCTACTAGACATATATCTCTATAATCCATCTAGAATCTATCAATTCATTATAACGTATTAAAAATAGAGACATGAAAAATTTAAATTGTATTGAAGCAACATAATTCAACATTACAGTGACTTAAATAAAACAACACAAATACTACAGTAGGTCAGACAACATAATATAACAAAGAACACTAATTGACATGTACGTTCCCATCCATATTAAATGGTCAATTCTTCCACTAGGACCTGCAAAGAAATCTGAGACATCTAGGTATGTAATATCCATGGGATCATAAAAAAAATTCATAATATCATCAATAACATTCACAGGACTATTAGTAAAATTTGTTTCTATTTCTCTTCCCTTTTCTTTTAGTGATGCTTGATAAAGATTTACAAAATGTTTAGGCGTACGACAGGTAGGCGACTAGTGTTTTTTTCCACTATAACGATAACAAGATTCTTCACGATCTTGGACTAATTTTTTTTCCCCTTTCATTACTTTGATTTAATATTATTATTACATTTCAGGTGCTGCGGTGTGTCTCTTCTGGGACAACTAGGAGAATTATTCTTGTGACCACCTCGGTATGAGTTATTATGCCTGCCGTAACCGCGACCACGTCTATGGCCATATCCACACCCACGCTGCAAAACAATATTCGAGACATGAAATGTAGAGATGTCTTTTCCAGCATATCTGCATCTGTAATATTTTATCCGTATAATTTTAATTGCGAAGTAATTCTGAATAATGTAGAATTGTACTCACTGACTGATTTAAAATTCTGCAACCTCAGGTGCAACCAATTATATTGAGCCCTTGGGAGAATGATAGTATGCTGGTCGTCATACCTTTTTGTTAAACTTCTCCAAAGGATCAGTAGATCTTTCACTGTGAGAAATTTCGCTTTTAGGCTTTCGTGAATATGATGACAAAGAAATATCAATGCCTATGCACGATCCTTAAAGGATGCAGTATTTTATTCTTTAATAGTATCATCAAGACTACTAGCTTCAAGGTGAAGTTCAGCATCAAGGATCTAAGATAAATAATTCTTTCCAATGAAATCCAATGTTGCGAACTCAAGCTTGGTGAAATTTGACATAATATAGATAAGATAAATAAAATATTTAGATTCAAATGTACTAAATATTACCTCTATTTTAATACCTCTATAATGGACCAGAGCTATGTGCTCATAACGTGTTGTAAATTTGATAGACAATATTAATACCAGTTACACAAGTGTACACGAATATTTATGTGGTTCAGTTTCAGGCCTATGTTCACGGATAAGGGAGAAACTATTTGATTATTTATGTAAATGAGTACAATAAAGGACTTCACTGGGTTCACAATAAGTTATTACTTTCAGTCTCAGTCAAACTATCTTTCAAATGTTTCTACCATCCTCTCTATATATAGATTATTTTGCCACTTCAGGATATCTTACCGCCTTAACTTTCTTTGTTGCCTCAGGATGTTTCATCACATAGCACCGCCTAAGATGTTTCATCATATAGCATATGGTATATCATATGATAGCATGGGACCCCTTAGTTTACAATACAAGAGTAATTTTAGTCTAAAGGGAACAATATATTATTGAAGAAGTATATTTTTAGCATAAATGGAGTCAAGAATTTGCTCTTGGATGAGGGACCTTGTTCTTATTATTCAAGTCCAAATTTAAATTTCAAGTATGAAAATTAAATATTAATTGATAATATTTTTAATAACTAACTAAATTCATTAACATAAAAGAATTGACAAATTAGAGACTATATAAAACAATTTAAAAAATAAGAGTCAAGTGTTAAGAACTTCAAAAATAAGGACAAAAAATATAAACCAAAGAGATATATTATAATATATATACAAATGGAGTCCTGAGTAGGGATTTTGTTTTTATTGTTCAATCATAAATTTAAAAATTTAAAAATATAAAAAATTAAATGTTTTGGCAAAAAATTAAATTCATTTTTGCTCCATACTCCCAAGCAGTTTTAATATCTTTTTTGTTCTTGTCCTATTTTTTTCTCTTTAGATGTGAAAGGTCATTGGATAATCATTTCAGCGCATCAGGAGATAGTTATATTAAATTGGTACGAGTTTATTGCCTAACAAGAGTTCTTTTAAACTTTATTGGGCACTTGTAATATTTTTTAAAAATATTTAGCAAACCCAAATTTTGACGAAAAGATAAACTAAAAGCATAATTATACTTTATGTTACATATTTCTGAAAATTATAATTTAACCCATTGGAACTAAAATATTGTTTAGTTATCTATTTCTTAGATATTCAAAGGTTTCTAGGAAATTGATGAGCCATAAAATGACACCTTCAGATCTAGACAGCGGAGCTGCCTCCAGAGCAACTGCCTCCCGAGCTTCCTCCAGAGCAGCTACCTCTAGAGCTGGTGCCTCAAGCACTGGCGCAACCAACAACACTGCCTCCAGAGCAGAAGGAGTTCCGAGCTGATCACCGTCTTCCATAGACTTCCGACTTCAGAACAAGGAATATATCTTGGAGCGCAAGTCTTTCAGATAGGAAAGAAATCCTACTCCAATTAGGAGGATTATCACA